>VOQK01028055.1:0-10160 GCA_015052645.1 Benitochromis conjunctus
GGCATATGTTATGGACAACGAACACCGGTGCATTTCATTGATGGCATTCTGAATGCACAGAGGTACCGTAACGACATCCTGAGGCCCATTGTTGTGCCATTCATCCACGACCATCACCTCATGTTGCAGCATGATAACACACGGCCCCATATTGCACGGATCTGGAAGCTGAAAACATCCCAGTTCTTGCATGGCCAGCATACTCACCAGACATGTCACCCATTGAGCATGTTTGGGATGCTCTGGACCGGCGTATACGACAGCGTGTTCCAGTTACTGCCACTATTCAGCAACTTCGCACAGCTATTGAAGAGGAGTGGACCAACATTTTTGTTGTTGTTTGTTTGTTTAGAAGTTAGAGGCCTTCAAACTGTGAATACTTCTATGAGAAGGATACCTGCTATACATAATATTACATTGTAAATGATTTTGGCTACTATTGTGAAACAGATCATTATTATTCTTGATGTTAAGAGCTGTATGTATCATTATTACTTGTTTTTAACACATCAAGTTTGGTCAAATATCGTTAATATGATTTTGGCAGTATCATCCTGGCATAGACTATGTGAATCTACTTTTCATTAAGACTTTACATAAGCAATTTGTGCATAGATAAAAATTATTTAATATTTTTTAAAAATATATTAAATTATAATTGTGGTGGGTTTATCTGTCTGCACTATCAGTTTTAAGCAAGTTTAAATTTAATGCTTTAAAAATAACAGGTCCCATTTAAAGAAAATATCTGTGATGCCTGATATTTGTTTGTAATAATGGTTGATGTTTCATATAGCAATTTTTCCGTATGTGTTGTCTACGGATAAAAGACGAGTTCAAGAGAATAACCACTGTAAGCCTTGAATCTACCTTTATGCCTACACTTGACCATTAGAACAGAAAACTGAGCAGTTTCATTAAGGGGAGGAGCTAAAGCAGTGAGAATCAGGCAGATGCTTCTTGAGGTAGGATAATCGTTTAGAGTTTGGTTAACTTCAAAATGCAGTTTGTTGGCAGTCACCCATATAGTTTATACTAATTTCAATACTTTGTCTATTTTTTTCTTGACAGTTATGATGGCATTTAAAATAACTTTTCCTAAATTATGAAGGGTGCATGGTTTTCTCATCCACTTAATTTAAACTCTAGTCACCCAATCAAAAAAGAAGAAGACCAGACCACACAAAGCCATCGCAGATTCATTTTGTTGGACAGTGATTGCTTAAATCTGCATAATTTATCCATTCTGCAGCTATATATGTCACAGTCTTTACTTATATGCTAATCCAACTATGTGTTTTGATATTTCTGAAGAATAATAAAGCAATCAAAAGACAGAATAAGGGGAGACTTTAACTTTTGTGAAAATACAGTTTTGCTCTATTTAAACTAATGTCAGTGTATAATGGCCTTGAAATTACATTATTATCAACAGTGTGTCAAGGTTTTTGTGTCGAGATGAAATAGTGTTTCCTCTTTCCACATGCACATGTAAAAACCAGATATGCAGTTTGAAGTCAGACCTGTACGTGTGATACATTTCTTGGCCTCTGGAGGGCACCAACATCTCAACTAAACAACAGAGGTGGAATTTAAAAAGTGGTCATGTATTTGTTTGCTTGTTTTCCCTTTTTTGTTGGTTATGAGTCCAGATGGGACACCAAGGTTTTTCTCCATGTCCAGCACTTCTGTCTCTCTCTAGCATATCCGCCTTCCTGTGTTCCTGTATTTTAAAAATCTCATCCTGCCTTAGAGATGTATTTAAGGTTTGAACTATAATAAATAAGATAAAAATAGACCAAGGTAATACCATTCAAAGTATGTGTCCGGTTAGATGCCACGTTTCTAAGATTTTTTGGACCGAGTGTGTTATCAGGCTACATGGATAGACAAAGTTAGGGAATCATCTGTAAAGGAGTGAAAATGTATGCTGTCATCTAATGACATGGCCCAAGTGTTACGGCCCTGGGTCATTTGACCCAGTGTTTTGTGTTCTTGTAGTTTCATGTCATTTTGTATCATGTTAAGTCTACTTTGTTTTTGTTCTGGAAGTGCCTGGGTTGTTCAGTTAGTGTAGTTACTTAGATTTCCCCTTGTGTCTTTGCCTGCGGTGTCTTAGCCCTGTGTGTCTGTGTTTATATAGTTGTATGAATTCTTGTCCTGGTTTATCCATGTTTTCACAGCCCGTCATGCCTGTTCTCTCCCTCGTGTTCCCTCGCTCCCTCTCGTCAGCCTCTTCTCCACTCCTGTATCCTGTTTTATTGTGAAGGTCCCATGTTTATTTGTTCAGTCGAGCTTCCCTATCTCATTATGGTTATTCGTGTCAGCTGTGTTCCTCGTGTGTTCCCACTTCCTGGTTATTCCTCTGTGTATTTATGTCTCCCTCAGTTTCATGTCACGTCGTATCCTCAAATGCTGTGTGTAGCCTCTGTGCTCCTGCTTCCAGTTGTACTTCCCGTTAGTGCTTAGTTTCTAGTTTCAGTCCTAGCTTCTAGTTAAATGTTGTGTTTCCTGGATTCAGTGTTTGTGTTTTTCCAGCAAATAAAGCTGCCGCTTTGAGTTTACCCTTCCGTGTTGAGTCCTGCATTTGGGTCCTATCCTGCCTGCCACACAGCTGAAACATGACAGTTAAAGGGAGTTCCAGGGTCTGGCTCAGATAAACTTCCACTGTGTTACAATGTTGGAGTACTCAGGCCCAATAAGAAGAAGTTACAACAGAAGATGTTTTAAAAGAAAAAGCAAAGAGATGTCAAAAATTATGAGTAGTTGTGGTTCATACGTATTGCAGGCAAACTGCACTCTCTTACTCAACAACTGTTCTGGTTAGCTGAAGGTCAGGCTGAGGAGTGATGCTGACTAAAGCATCCAGCATTCACAGTTGGTACTCTGCTGCTGCTCTGATTATTCTGCGTGTCCAGTCCAGAACTTTAACCTCTGCTTGTCAGTGTCAGCAACACAACTGAGAGTGAAGAGGTCTAATTTGACCTACATAGGGTCTCCTGCCCTCCCACAAGGTTTTTACGCCCTCTGTTTGAAAGGATGCTTTACATTTACCACCAGCTAATGCAGACGGTGACATGAATTGATTCTCTGTATCGATCCGGGCCATGCTTACCAGACCTCAACATATTGCTGAGTTATGTTGGAAGTTTTTATAATGACTTTTTGGCTGGAGCCAAAAAGATCTTCAATAAACATCAGATTTTATTTGGAGAGAAGAGGAAGCGCTGCAGCCCAGCATCAGCCTTGATGACAGTCTTTGAAAAAGACAGAGGCGCTCGCAAAGACAGAATAAGTAACAGCACTGAATAAAAAGGACTGTCCCAGAAACCATACATGCTTTTTTTTTATAGCTGAAAACTGTGGGGAAGAAGTGGGCCTAAACATTGCTCAGTCCACAGGAAATCTCACAAATTCATCTTCTGCAACACATGCTGAAGGTCACGCAGAGTTGTGAAATGGCTATATTGATTCTTCATAGAATCAGAAGTATTACCAACAAGTAGTGCATATAGCTCAGAAAGCATGTTAGGTTACTCAAACTCCACTTATTATGGAACCATTCAAATATTTCATTGTATCAGCAAGGGGGCAATTTAACACATTTAACATAGACATATCTTTTGAAAGATATACATGCCTACGCATTAGAAAAGTAACCAACATAATTAGGTGGAGCTACTCAGAATGGAGATTCAATATCAAAGGTTCAAAAGGTTCAAACATTCACCAGGCAATTTATTCAGTTTGTACAGTAAAGATTCCAGTTTTGCCTTCCACTGTCCAAAAGTGTTAGCAAATGGAGGCCAGAGTATAAATTGCTCTCTCTTAAGCTGAGTTGGGTTGTGAACTTCCTGCCATCATTGCTACATTTTGCTGTTGACTTATTCCAAGCTTTCAACTGAGCCGAGGCACAGGGGAGTTTAAGGTGTGTGTTAGAGACAAGCTACTACCCTGCTGTTACCGTGGAATATTTGTGCAACTATGAAAGAGCCTCAACGAGTTAGTACAAGTTTTCTTTAAAAACAGAACAAAGCAAATATCCATGCACTTATGTTCCCTATTTATGCTAGCCTAAATCACACACTCATTGACACTGCACTCTCTTACACTAGTTGCAGTGTATGTGAAGCCTGCCACTACTGTATGCCACTAGCTGTTCTGACATTGCTACACACTATGCAGTATTGCAGGTGTTAGTGCTCCAATAACCCTTCCAGGAAGGTCGAACATCTTTTCTAATATAGATCCAGTTTTTTAAAGTTTTCACACATTTTTAAATATCCAGTTACATCATTGGTTTTGGATCATTTGTTGACGGGCCTAGCAAAAAGTCAACATTATAAAAACGAACAATTCAACATCCGCCGGATAGTGGTTGTGTGCCGGGTTTTTTTGGGGTTTTTGTGTGTGTGCATTTTTAATCCCTTCAACGATAAAGCAAGATTTCTTTTGTAGCTGCTGAATATATAAATGCAGCATTATATACTGTAACGCCTTCATTCACAGCCATTTATGGCACGGACAAGTGTTTTGTTTTCACATTTGACATCGTTACCAACAGCTGTCACATAAGAACGACACCGCTGTGTCCTCACTGTTTGTTCTGAGCCATCAACCTGACTGATCATCAAAGCTGTAATGGACTCGTATCAGATAGACTAAACACGACCCAAAACACAGTGTGGCGCTCTGACAAAAAGCCCAGACTTTCTCAGCTATAATATATCAACCCAGTTAATTTTTTCCTCTGTGCAATTTATAATATTCATCCTTGCGGATGACTAACTTCACAGAACTCTTCCATTTTTTCCAAAGAAGCAATTACCTGATGTCGTAGTATCTGTCACGTCTGGGGCAGTAACAGATTAAACTAATTTCAGAACTGACCTTGATTGTGGAAGCCTCATGCATTTAGGTGCTAAGTGACTAGCTTCTCCACGTATCCATTAATGAGGTACCAACAGCTAATTATGCAAAACAGGTGTCATAGTGGGACACTCATCCACACATTGCTTGCAGTTTTCTTCCTTATGATGTTCTAGATGGGCCTATTTAAGGAAGTTGTATGCTCATCAAATCACCTGGAAAAATTCCACTTTCTTTGCATGGACAATTGTAACATAATGAGCAATACGCAAAACATTATGTTCCTTCAACGGGCAAATTGTAATACGGCAGAAAGCAAACATGGTGAAAAGGTGTATTGTTCTACAACGTCAGCTTTGAATTCCTGGATATGATGAGCGTGGTCAATGCTGTGGCACCAATTATAAGGGGGGGGAAAACGGCAGGCACAGATGAGAATATGAACCATGGAACATCAATGGATCAGTGCACTCAGATGGGAAAATAGCCAACATTAATAAGAATAGCACTGAGCCATTAAACATTTAAAATTGCAGAGCCAGTTGAGAGGGACAAGCAAAGAATTTTAAGGAGGGTTATAAAGCTATCAGCCAAACCATGCATTCTGCCTCACTTAGTACTGAGACTTTCCTCTACCACAGAACCCGAATATTCCATTGTGACTTCTTTGTAAAGAGGGTTTCACATTTAATGTGCGAGAATAGCACTGCACAGAGGAAGGCCTTTGTGTTCAGTGGAAAACGTGGCAGTGCACGAACATAAAAGCATGTGCAAGTGAAAAACTGTCTCAGATATGTCCAGTGGCATTTTAAATAGTACTTAAATAATTGCTTTAATTTACATTAGTTTTTTATTTTCAGATTTAGATTGCTGCTCAGTAATTATCTGTGGTTAAATAAAAGTAAGGTGCCTTATATAAACAGGTTCTTATATGTTTATGTAAGTGACTGTATGTAAATAATACATGAGATTTATTCATATCCAAAACAGAGAAACCAAAGATATTTTAACACAGTAGAATTTGTGCTAAAAATTGCTCCTGTGCCCTCTGGCGTTCTTGATCCTTTTTTTTTTTATTGTACTGCACTTTAGATATGGATGTAGCATGATGTGGATTCTCTTTCTTTGTAGTAAGCATGCATCTTGTCTCTATCATGCTGTCAGACATAAAGAATTGAACGGGTCATGTTGCTGCTGGTTCAGTTCCATTGTTGTCCACATTTCTCTTGGAGAAAGACTCTGTGACACCACAGTTTGCTGTTCCATCTGCAGGTGTTGCTGTTCATAGGAAATGGACTGGTTCTTATATATCGCTTTTCTACTCTACCTGAGCAGTTAAAGCGCTTTGTACAACTACAAGCACTTTTTTCTATTCTTTTTCTGCTTATAATTCACACCCATTTATGCACTGGGAATGCATTGGAGAACTTGAGGTTAGTATTTTTTTACCCAAGCATATTTGGCATGCAGACTGGAACAGCCAAGGATCAAACCACCAACCTTCCTGCTCACAGAGTGATCTTCATTCAGTGTGCACTTGAATGCGTCCCACACCCTCTCACCTTGTTTTTTAATTCAGATGATGTGGAGTTTCATGTGAAACAGCCCTCCATGACTCTACTTCTTCATCATATATCTCTTACCTGGATAGTCCTATAGCCTGCAGGTGTGCTTTGGGCCTGCTGAAAATTGGATGCTGCCATGTCACGGCACGATGTGGTAACCATATTGGTTACAATTACATTCTTAACTGCAACACCATTACCACATCACCACAAAACAATGGTTGCGCAAAGGCAAGAGAGTTCAGTTCACTTCTGACAAGGCACACCATTGACCAATGACGTTCAATGTGATGGCCACATACAGCTTGCAGGGTTATCCATTTCACAGGAAGATGAGATCACATAAAGGTCCTGATGTAATGTTGCTTTTTAGGAATTATTTAAAACATATTAGAATACAATAGATCTCTACAGAAGCCAATAATCAACAAGAAAGCTTAAAAGAATAGGACCAAGAATACTGTCATGGTCCTTGTATGTAGAGAGATGGAACTAAAGGTCCTCTTAAACACAATTATGCTAGGTGGGTACATTCTTTTCCTCCCATCTGGCCAGCACACACAACCAATGCCAAAGCCCTTTAAGGAGCGGTTAAACTCAACAACTGCTATTTTTCTACAAAAACTTCCACTCAGAAAACATTTTGTTTCAGCTTTCCACAAGGCCACATAACACCCACTTGAATTTGATTTTGTCTTATGAATTTTATCAAAATTTAAATAATTTATATAACACAAAACTTTTAACAAGCTGAGTGTGACACAAAAAGTGTTATTTTATAAGAGTTCTCATGGTGGACTTTTACACGACAGTTATACGCATACGTAACAATGAGTGATCAAGACATTTGCACTGATTCGCCAAGTGAAAAAACTGCAGCTTAGAATTCCTTAACGTGTGTAACTTTACAGTCTGAGGGTTTCATCAGTGACAGCTGTGATTGGGTACACACTTTGTCAGCCATCTCTGGTGTGAGCTCTGGGTCACCTGTATCTTTGTGTTATTCTGTTCATCCTTTCTTTCTCAGACAAAAATACTTGCATGCATTTGAGTGTGATGCATATATGCTGTAAAATGTTTCAAAGGTTATACTTTATAAAATCCATATTTCCATCCATGTTGTTGGCCTGTGCAAAGCTGGCAGCATGAAATTTGTCTCACATCACCCATGTGAGCATGTGATGTGATCTGTGCCTTTTTTGTGCCTCAGCCTTTTCTCCTAATTTCTCTTATTTAAGAATGACTTCTTGACATCCACCCTTCCTCTGAGACCATTTCTGAGGAGGCCTCAGTGAACAGTGGCTGGATCAACAGAAGGGCCAGGAACATCTCTTAGGTCTTTGCTGGATTTTTTTTCCTCCTATATCTGAAGGACATTCAGATACTGTTCAGTAGGTATTCTTCTTTTGTCTGCCACTTGTGCAGTTTCCTCAGTTTTTTTTAATGTCATGCTGCACACCATGCTGACATATGCCAGGTTTTCAGCTCTTGTTGGTGCAGAAATACTATTTTATGTCTGTCAAACTGTCTGTCTTATCTTTTGACATTTTTCCAAGATTAAACTGAAGAAATGTGAAACAGATGATAGGATTTTGGGACAAGTTGCTAGTAACAAAGTGCCTAAAGAAACCATTTAATATTGGTTCTTTGCTAAGTTTACTGTTATGTGTAGATACATTGATAATGTAGAACACTGATGCATACCTTGAGTTAGGTACCATTTGTATGAATAATTTGTAGGTCAGCATTAGTGGACTTAAAAACTGAAAATGAGGCCTTGAGAAAGCCTGGAGAGCTATTGCTCAAAATGACAATAAATTCTGGCTCTTTGAAAGACATGAGGGCTGGCTAAAGACTTCTGCATGGTACTGTATGTGTCAATGACTTTTTAATTCATCACCATGAAATTTGTTTCGCACATTCATCACAGCCCTAGGATAACTGTTAATAACTTTGATAATCAATTAACTCTTTCAGCACCATAAGGGCATTTTTAGCTGAGGACATGGCCAAACTGCTGACATGCTGATATGCCTCAGCTTTTCTTTGTGTTTAATGCCATTTAGCAAATATAAACTAGAAAAATGTTGTGCATCCACACCAAAAAGGGACAGGTGCTGGGCTGGGGGAAAAAAAGCAGACAGCAAAAGAAAAGGATCAATGGCCTTCACTCTGCAGGCCTCCTGTTGTGCATTGCACCAGTGGCACCACAGTGTGCGTGCCATTTATCATTTTCGTTTGTTATTTACTCAATGTAACCTTGATCAAATGCTAAATTAAAATTGGGGAACATAATAAACATTACGTCTGCCTAACAACATATTTACATTGTGACTGCAGGCGTGATGGCATGCTGCGCAAGCTCAAAGTAGGGCTTCACTGAAACAATACTGTGGCCTCTTATTTATCCTTCACTGTCATAAGGACTCACCCTTTACCTTTTTGGAGTTGGCATGATCTCGCTGTATGATCTGTTGTTTTCATAACAAGATTATATTCTGAATCTTCCAGAAAGCTTAATGGGATTGTAAAAGGCTTTAAATTATATTAAGGCTTTGGCTAAAATGCAGAGCAAGATGCAACTATTTATACTTAAAATAGATAAGAATTGGACACTATCTGCATACATATTTAATTAAATGTAGTGAATTGAGTATAGCCTGAACTATGAATGATAAAAGACGGTAAAAAGCTGTTGGTGCTAAGATGACGGGTGCTTATCACCTCGACAGGGTTGCGCCCCCTCAACATATTGAGAACTGGCTGAGCAAAGAGCAAGTGACAGAACAGCAGTTAACGGAAATTACATGAATCATCAAACAGTGAAAACGTACACTTCTCCCCTCAGAAATCCATGGAAAGCTTTTCAGGACGGGGTTATAATCACCACACCAGATCCTTTATTACATCAGAATGTCAAAGCAGCCAAGTGCTCTTCACAACCCCAATTTAGACAATTCAGAAGCCCACACTCTCTCTGACTGCAACTGTGTGGGCTCTATGTAATGTAATGACAGTTGTGGTAACCTTTACATGTCATCTGTCTTGAACAATTTGTTTGATCTCCCTACTACAGTGCAAAAATAACTTTTTTTTTTTTAATCTGTTGGACTGGTTTGAGAACAATCTGGTCATTAATGCAGTAAGCAAAATGTTAAGCATTTACTAACTCTTGCATTTCAAAGCATTTTCTAAAGCAGCGCCTGTTCCCTTTCAGCTTGGTCCCAGGGAATACAACAGGAGTCCATCAGTCTGGAATTGAGCACGCTCCATGAAAGATCAGACAACAGATCAATACCCAACATCCTTAAGGATGAGCCTGCTAAGACAAACAGAAAGCAAAGAAGTACTTTGATATACAGGGAAGGTACGAATAGCAAATCATCTCAGACAACAAGGCTAACAAGTCTACCCACCAGTGCTGAAAAGAAGATCAATGGGGATAAGATACAAGCTAGAATTTATTTTGAAACACATTTCAGGGGAAAAAGAAAAAAATATGCATTGGATGCAAAGACAAAGGATAACCAATGATACGTACAACACGAAAGTGTACATGCACACATGTATGGATTCTCATTATAAAGGTTCACATAAAGGACCATGATTAAAGTACACACCAGTGTTCAAAACAACTAAATCACAGATTACAAAATTACATCTGCAGCGATGCAGGTGCTGCACTGTGGGGCTTTTGATTATCTGCAAAACACAGTTCCAGGAAGC
>VOQK01028056.1:19540-30778 GCA_015052645.1 Benitochromis conjunctus
CGCTAGGTGGTGCGGAGCTGGAGGAGAAACACAAATGAACTGGGAGACCCTAGCTGATGCAAAGGAAACCAGTAAGTAGGTGTACAGAGTACACTATAGTCTGTAGCACACAGGGGTATTAGTTATTATGTACACGTTGGTAAGTTATCTTGTGACGAACTGAAACAAATGAGTGTGCTGTGCGTGCAACAGCGCCACAAACATTACCTGTCCTTTTATTAACTGCACATGTGTGCTGGTCATTAGCTGCTAGCTAACTGAGTAAGTGTGTCATGGGTGTGTAGCTCTGTCCACTGTTTTAATTCAATTCAATTCAATTCAATTCAACTTTATTTATATAGCGCCAAATCACAACAACAGTCGCCTCAAGGCGTTTTAGGGAACATATTTACTTTTAAAGTAAGTTACAGGGCTTTTCCTGCCGTACTGGAGGACTTATATATCACTAAAAACTATCTAATATGCATAGCCACATAATTATGGATTATTATAATTATGATATTATGAAAAAACACACTGTATTTTAAAGAAAATACATCAAGAAACAGATTAGATTAGCTTTTACATTTCAAATATGAGAAAATGCTGATTTTACAGCAGCAAAATTATTGTATAGCTACAGTTTAAATATTTAATAAGCTTTCTGCCTGCACAGAGTGGATAGTGAAACAAATTGAATCATCATGAATACATTACTTTATATTTATTACTTATTATTACTTATTATTATCGCACTAGGAATAAATAATAATGGAAGGATTCTGGATCAGCACCATGATGCAAACTTGTGGCCATAGTATATACAGGATTCTTGAGAAGGTATAAAATGTCACTATGTGCATGCGTGTTTGTGTGTGTGTGTGTGTGTGTGTTTTATGTGTATAGATTTTTTAAAATGATTACTCATGATATAAAATTTTTCAGACATGCCCTGTAAGGAAATGAAACAGTGACAAAAGGAGCTAGTATAGGTATTAAAGTATAAAAACAATAAACACAATGTTTTGGTTCTATAACATTTTTCTATCATTACTGTCTACAGTCTCAGATCAACATAGGCCTGCCCTCCAGCACTATCAGCAGCAGGAGCAGCAGCAACTCTTCAACAGCAACATTGTACCCATTAGGTAAAACATAGGCTACATTTGCTTTGCATTGTCCCCACCTGATGACAGTGATATTATATGATGCAATTCCATATCAGAATCATCAGAATAAGAATACTTTATTAATCCCTAAGGAAAGTATGTGGGTTACAGTTGCCCCAAGACAGTAACAGACTAAACTATTTAAATAATACAATATGTTACACATTTAAGAAATAGCACTAATATATACAAATCGCTCAATTATAAATATCAAGAATTTTGACAAAGAATATTACAGAGGTGAGATTATTACAGGGTTGGATTATATATGGTTGACATTTGACTCTAACCTGTGAACTTTGCCATTTGCAATTTTTCTGTAGACTGTGTGCAAAAGGGTGCAACTATTACAGTGTTTTCAATGTATTAGATATTACATTCTTGGTGAACGTAGGTTGTTGTTCTTCAGCCTGGTTCTATGTGCCCCCTTTTTTTTTTTTTAAATAAACTTTGAGCACCTGCCCCTTTAAACATCTCTGCACAGCCCTGGATGTGTCATCGGCCAGTTTGGGGAAAGGCTGCCAGGGCTCCACAGACCCGCCCTTTCCTGGATGGTCCTGTTTAGTTGGGATTCATCGAACCATCAGCCGTCCACCTGAGCCACAGCTACTGGTACTGACCATATGACGCAACTCAGGGCAGTAGATCCTCACTGATGTTTATTCGTTATCTTCATACAGAGTGCAGTAAAGAGGAAAAACCAGCATCAGCCCACCTGCTCTCAGGGTTGTGTCACAATTTCAGAAGCTGTGAGAACTTGTGACAGATGTTGTGGGTCTTCATTTTCAGTCTTTGGACTCGCCCGGGATGTTCAGATCTGGGCTGTGTGTGTCTGTGACAGGAACCAGACATCTGTTGATGCTGATGGAGAATCTGAAGCACTTTAAATGAAACATGACGGGTGTATGGTTAATATCCACAAATGAGGGAGTCTTTTTGGTGACCAGCAGGTGTCAGTGTGACATCACTGCACTGCCTTTCTTTCAGTCTGGTGACGCTTGTTCAGGTGTGTGGTTTACCTCAGAGCGGCGCTGTAAAAGTCTTGACTGACTACAAATAGAAAATGAGCTGCTCTGTGTCTCGTGAACTGCTGGCTGCTTTTTCTGTTTGACGCTGAGCAGAATTAATCCAGGATCAATGTACGGCAGGAAGGAGCCACTCTGACGCCTGCTAGGGCTCCCACACCCAGCCTGAACACAGTTAGGCCTGTACTACAGGAGGCCGTGTCTGACCTGGATTCATATTTTTATATTTAATAAAAATAAAAAAGAGTGAACATGAGTTACATTTAGGCTAGTAAAATATCTTACAGCGTCACGATTATGTCCCCATAAAAGGTGAGAGTATGTGAAAGAAATGAGTAGCTGAGTGAAGATGAGTGTGAAAACTTTAACAAGTTATCAGTCACACCTTGGTGTGACTGATTATTGGCAATAACCAATAAAACCATCAGTATCAGGTCTGGGCTAACACGAGCAGCTTCATGTTTTGCCTTGTGTATCTGATGGAGGTGAGCGCATGAATTATGGATGAGGTGATCATATCTGCCTTCTTGCAGCGGAGACTAGCCAGCAGGAAGTCAGCAGGTGATGAAGCGAGCGGTGCAATCAGCCTCCTGTGTCTGAGAGATATTTACAGCACACCCTGAAGACGCTGGTCTGCTCAGCATCGCTGAGAGCGTCAGACAGACTAGAGGAAAACCCCACAGTCTCCTCATGACGTTTCTTGATGGACAATTAACATGCTCCACCTGTCAGTCAAAGAGGCCACGCCCATAATGATGCAAACAGGTGCGTTCTAAAAACCTTCTACCCCGTTCAGGAGTTATAAAGCGGGGACATTATCTGTCCTTCTCCGTGCTGGGCTCACTTTGTGAGACGGACCAGTGAAAGTCGCATTTCTGTTAGTGTGCACACATTTAATGAGACACTGAATTCTTCGGTTTTGTACAGGATTGTGGAAAACATGAAGTTTTCATTTCATTGTTTAACTACTACTTAACCACGTTTGTGTAGTATGAATAGCAAATGGTGAGGTCTTCAGTCAACAGAAAAACTGTAAAACTTACAGTTTTTATTTTTCATAGCCTCGAGACTTTGCTGGGCCGATTCTGGCTCTCAAGCCTTATACCTGACAACCCTGATATACAGAGACCAAACAGTTTGTGTATCAGGCTGTAAACATGTTTATTTCTGCTGAAGGAGTTCACCCTGACAGCATGACAGGATATAAACCTCATTGTGACGCAAAAAAGAAGCTGTTTGTCGACTGCAGTGGGCATTAACAACGAGCCAATGAGAGATGTCATTGCACAGTCTGATGTTTCTGTGGTAGATTAATATCAGCACCCAGAGTTCACAGTCCAATATCATCATCATGATTATTATTACTGTTATTGTTGTTGCTGTCAGCGTTGGTTTCTGGGTGTCACACAGATAATCTGTGAGGTTTTCTGTGAGGTTTGTTAAGCTCATAAAGCAGCTTCCTGTCCACGGTCAACTGCAGCAGTGTGGTGAAAGCCGCTGATGCAGCTGTCAGACTGCCTTCATGCACTGATCATCATTTCTCAGGCCTCCGCGGGTTAGAGCAAAGCTGGACTCTGAGCCGCAGACAGCAGTGTTCCTCTGTCTGAAGTGAAACCCAGTCATAGAGCAGCCATGCTCGCCGAAGAGTGCACATCCTGTCCTGCTCTGGGACTGTTCTGTGGAAAACCTTCAGACGCCACTGAAGACGCCATAAAGAACCAGAGAAGCATGACAGCCTTGAGGAGGAGGAGAGCAGCCAGAGCAGTCCACCCAGTGAGCTGTATGCTGCCACACCTATGCTTTCATACAGGTGACCACACCCACCGACCATCAGCAGCACCTGCAGCTCTGTTTGTAACGGCAGCACGTCTCCATCAGTTCATTAAATCACTTTAATTCATCTGCTCGGTGTGTGCATGGCCACAGATGCGCACACACACTTGTTTTTGTAGCTTAGTGAGGACATCTAATTGATATAATGTTTTCCCTAGCCGCTTACCCTAACCCTAGCCATCAAAAATGAATGCCCAACCCTAACCCTTAGTCTAAACCTAACCATAACTGTAACCCTGACACTAAAACCACATTTTGAGCCTCAAAAATGCCTTCAAACGTATGGGGATGGGAACTTTGTCACCATAAGTGACTGTTGGTCCCCAGAAAGATGTGTAAACACACTCACTCACACACACACACACGCAGATCTGAAATCCCTGTGGATGCTCTGAGTTACTGTAGCAACAGCTTTCCCTCCTGACAGGTCTTTGATGCGGTCATGATCTGAGCTGCCTCGCAGCGGCTAACGAGGCTGTGGGTAACGTTTGAGCGTGTGCGCAGCGGGAGGGCGAGAAGGTGAGATGAAGTCGGGAAGTGTGTGCTGAGTGTCGGGAACAACCTCCTCGTTTCATCTACTCGTATCCCTCTGTTCTCTCCTCTTCTTCTCACTTTGGAGAAAAGAGCAGTGAGCTCACAGAGCGCTAACGAGCTAATGTGACAGAGACATGTTTGATTGGCTAAGGTAGCACAAATAACAGCGGTCAGTTCACCACACAGGCAGAAGGAGCCGGAGTGGTGCTTCAATCCTACCAGCATCATTTGATTCATAAGTTAGACATTTAAGTTTGAACTGATCAGGAGAGGATAAAGCGGCGGCTCTGATCTGCTGACTTCCTGCTTCGTTCTCTGTTAAAAAGACAAGGCGTGATGCAGGAGTTTAATCCAAACTGTGGTCATACAGAGGTATCCAGGCAGTCAGCGAGACAAATGAACCAGCTGAGAGGCATGAAGGAGAGCAAAAAGCTGCACAGAATGTCACACGAGGATCCAGAAACAAGAAAACAACATGTTTCAGCAAAGCTTCACCACCAGCAGAAGAAGCAGCAACCAGATAATGAGCACCACCTGCCAGAATCCAACACACATGACACTGAGGCAGCAGAAGTGACAGAGACAGGAAGTTAATGTCAGCGTCTCAGAGTCTGGTCATGAGATCTGCTTCTTGTTTTCGTTTTGTTCTTTTAGTTTTCCCAACGATCCCTGTTCCTCACCTGTCTCCATGTCTTTCTGGTTTATTCTGGTAGTTGAATTTCAGTCCTCTTCCCTTAATACTGATCTGTGTATTTATAGTCTAGTTTGTAGAGTTCTCACAGCCCGAGCATCCTGGTTTTATTCAGTCTGATGCCATCGTGCAGTGATAAAAGCCACAGAGAAATAATCCCAGAGACATTTTATTGTTTAATGCACTTTTCCTTCAAAATTGTGCATTTCTTAGAAAAATCTCATTTCTGATTTCCTTTACACATTTCAGTGGAGTTGTTTCTACATTTTTCAGGGACTTTCTAACTTTTGTTCTGCAACAGTTTTTAATTTTTTTTTAATCATGTTTCAGTTTTCATCCAGTTTTCTCTGATATTTTAGGTTTTTGTATCTTTGAAGCATTTTGAGGCTGTGTCCATCACTGAGTACAGTTACACAGCCAGTCCTTATTACCTCCGTACTAACAGCAGAGCAGAGCTCTGCAGACACAATCTGAGCTGCGTTGACCCTTTTTCCTGATTTTTTTTCTTCTCTGTATCGCTTCCTGTGAGTCTCACTGATTCAAACATGAAGCAGTCGTTAAGAGAAGAATCTGTCGCCTCATTTTTCTCCACACAGAGACAAAAGCTGCTGCGATTGTCACGGCCGACAGGCCGACACGGGGGAAAGGACTCAGGTGCAGACGCCACTCGGAGGCACGTGAAGTAAATGCAAATAGCCAAACCTTTATTTACTGCATATAACAAAACTGACAGGGTGACAACTCAAATGAATACGACGTCTGGCGTGATTTACTAAACCCTGGGGATTACTTAAATTCAGACCAGTCACTGTAAATTCAGATTTAGCTATGACTTTAAATAAAGAAAAATCTAGATCATGCAATACACATTTACAGTGAGTACATGTGCGAGTAGTCCCACGATCAAACTCAAATGAGGAAATGGCAACCTGATTACAAGTTGTCTGGAGGTTTAACTGTGAGCAGAGAGCCCAGAATTAATTCCAGTACAACATGACAACATCCATTTGCTGTGTAACCTTCACTAACGCAGGCGAGCTGACGATCTGGCAAAGAGTGGTTGCACAGGCTGGTCTTATATCTCTGAAATGAAGGAACCCTGCCCAGGGGTGGAGACGCCAGGAACACAGGTGCCTCAGACTCACCCAGACTATGACAATTATGTCTTTATATTCAGGAAAGAATTAATTACACGGCTGAGAAGCTGCAGCTACACATCTACCACACGAAGCCACTTTTTTTTTTTTTGCTCTACGTAACTGAAACTAATTAAAAGTACAGTCGGTTCTGTAAAGGAATGTCAGAACAAGACGTCAGGAGAACAATTGGACTGAACCTGCAGCTTTTATTTCAGCTAATGGAGGTCTGTTACAGGTCAAGCTCCTTTCTTTCAGTCTTTTCTTTTCTGCTGTGAGAAAGTTTAATAGGATGTTCTGTTCTCTGTGTGTGGTTCCGATCATAAAGCATAATCATGCTTTTATGTAAACTTAAAGCTTCAGACTGCTGAGACTTGTTCGGGTAATTTCAGGGATAACTCTGGGTTTTATGAATTACGAAGATGCTTCTTGCCAGGGTATATCGTCATGGTAACTGATGCTGCCAACCTTACCGGCTCCAGAACAGGTTATGTTCCAGATTAGAAATCACCTGATCTCTGTAAAAATGTCATCAGAATTCCTGGAAGATCTTTCATTGATCTCTCTGAGATATGCTGAAAGAGCCTTAATAAGTAATCCTGTCATTACTATTTAAAATGTTTGTGTGCTGTGTGCTGTGTTCTCTGCTCTTTGTAGTTGGGGTCTGGGAGTGTACTACTTGGGGAGGGAAAAAAAAGGAAACTGTGGGGTGGCCTTTCCTGTGAATCCTTTCAAAACCCATGACCAAATGTTCCTATTTGTTTGTGTGGGAACCCTACTTATGGTTACAAAACATTGAATAAAATGTATATCTCAGTCCAGATTTCTAAACTCACCACATCTTAAATGTCATTCATGCATTCCTGGTTTTCATGCATAGGATTTCTTTATGATGAGTCCCTTCAACACCTCAGAGAAATAATTTGCTGGGAAGTTATTTCTGGAGAGCCTCCCTCTCAGGAAGGATCAGCAGATGTCTGATGAAGAGCTTAGCCTCATTTGAAGTGAAACATTAAGTTCTGAAAATTGGTGTGGACATTTCAGAATCATGTACTGAGTCATATATTGAATCATATACCTGTTTGAAGGCCTCCACCATCATTCCCATCCCCCAAAAGACTGGCATAGAATGCCTCAATGACTGCAGACCTCTCACGTCTGGAGTCATGAAGTGTTTCGAGCAGATAGTGTCTCAGCACATCTTAGACTGTCTACCCCCCTCCCTCAACCCCCACCACTTTGCTTACAGAGCATATCTGTCCACGAAAAATGTCATCACCATCACCCTTCACAGAGCCCTGACCTGTCTGGAGAACAGGACGAGTTAGGTGAGGATGCTCTTTACAGCTCAGCGTTCAACACCATAATCCCAGACATCCTCACCACCAAACTGGACCACCTTCAGACCGCCCTAACCTCCCCCCACCAACTGCTCCTAGATCAAAGACTTCCAGCCTCAATCAGTCCAACTCAGCCCCCACCTCTCTCCTCCACTGCCACTTAGTACTGGATCACGTAGGGCTGTGTTCTCAGCCCTTGTTGTACACCCTGTACACCTATGACTGTACACCACCCCAACCAACCAACGTCATCATCGAGTATGCCCATGACACCACCATGGTTGGTCTCATCTCTGATGGAGATGAGACAGCGTACAGGGTGGAGGTAGAGAACTTGTCCCACTGGTGCTCACAAAATAACCTGAAGCTGAACATCCTTTAAACCTAAGAACTCATAATGGACTTCAGGAGGCACAGACAGGTCCACTCCCCTCTCAATATAAATGGTGTATGGGTGGACTCTGTCTCCACCTTCAGGTTTTTGGACACCCACATCTCCGCTGATCTCACCTACACCCACAACACCATCACCCTGGTGGTGAAGGTCCAGTAGCTGCACTTCCTCTGTGTCTTGAGGAAGAATAACCTGTACAAGAAGATGCCATTGGCCTTCTACCGCTCCTTAGTGGAGAGCATGCTCTCCTACTGCCTGAGTGTTTGGTATGCAGGGGCCACAACTGAGAACAGGAATGCTGCAAAGAGGGTAATTAACACTGCCCAAAAAATCATTAACTGTGTCCCAAAACCTAGGCTGCATTCTCCGGAGGACCCGGCCTTTGCGGTCAACGTGGGCCGGGTCCTTCGAAGACCGAGAAGGTCGAAAGTGCGAGGCTGTGAAATGGGACGATCTAGCCTTCAGATTTGCTTCACCAGCTGTTTCGGTGGAGTTTAATAAACTGAGCCATCTGGTCCTTGCTATCTAAAATATAACAGGACATTGGAATAAATTCGCTACCATCTCACACTTCTGTTTATTCGGTTTTCTGTTTGACGTTTATTCAGCTGAGTGAAAACTATAACTTTAAGCTCAGCCAAACCAATTTACTCAGGACATCACAAATTTGCAAAAGTGCTCCGACATTTTTGGAGACGTCAGTTACCCGCCAGCTCGATCACTGACCGCGAAGGGTTTGAAAATGATGTACCGGGAGTCCGCTGTTCTCACCGGCTCTAGTGAACCTTGACAACCCGCGGTCAGCGATCGAGCTGGTGGGTAACCGACGTCTCCGAAAACGTCGGAGCACTTTTGCAAATGTGTCATGTCTTGATAAATTGAGCAGATATTTGAAGTTTACACAGCTACATTCTCGCCTGAAAATATGTTAAAAGTTTATTTTGTGACCCAGAAAGAGTAATAAGAGTGATATTAAAACGAAGTAGCTGCCACCATTGTTGTCTACAAATGCGGCCTCCAAAGGATGTGGCCTCTAGGTTTTGGGACAGAGCTATTGGCTGCCATCTGGGTGCCTAGAGGCCATTGCCAGATCCTCCTGTCTCAGGTAAATCAGGGCCATCACATATATAAATATATAAATATGTATATATGTGTGGAGCGCCCTCAGCGCTGCAGTCCTTTCCTCATATTAATCCTGCCAGCTGGTCAATGATGTGTTTATTGAGCCGTCTGTTTGGGTCAACAGGGTCTATCCACCGTCTATGAAACCACTGCAGTTACTCAAGCTCCCATCATCCTCCGCTCTCTGAGTCATGGTTATCTCTCTCAGAGAAGCTTTTACCTTCAGAGAGCCCTGACTTTATCAGTGATGGACCTTTTCAAACCGTCCTTGACATTATCACAAATGGCCCGTTGCTTGCCCGCTTTTTGTATTTTTGATGTCAAAGTTTCAGTTTGCTGGCAGACTGCAGGGATCAAGCTCGAGGAAAAAGCTGCAGACTGCGGGTGGTGTGAGAGCAACTGTGAGTCATTCATCAGCGTGGATGCACGGCACACTGATCAGCGTGAGGCGGCAGACATTGATTGACGATGACATTTACTGTAATGGTGATGGCATTCTGTTTGTGTGAGCATGCATGTCACTGCAGGTGGCTGTCACAGAGCACACAGGTTTGTGATGGAGGACATACCTGCCTCCTGTTTTCATGTACTCAGAGTCTGGGAGGATAACGTTTTCATGTTTTTGTTTCCAGATATAACTTTGTGTGAGCAGAAGAGTTCACACTTATTCATAAATAATAAATCAAATTAGCCCTGGCATATTCTGAGCCATGAAGCACAACATTTGTGCTTGTGCTGTTTTTACATTTGATTTCACGTTTAGGTCATCTTTGCTCTTTCTGAAAATTAATCGTTTTCTGTCTTCTCCTGTTGACTCCTCTGAAAATCTCGTCTCCTTTTGTGATGCTAACCAAGGGTCAAGTTTATTCACATAGCACCAAATCACATCAGCAGTCACCTCCAGACACTTTATATTGTAAAGACACTAAAATAATACATACAGAGAAAAAGAAACAATCATAGGACCCTCTATGAGCAAGCACTTTGGCGACAGTTGCAAGGAAAAACTTTTAACAGGAAGAAACCTCCAGCAAAACCAGGCTCAGGGAGGGGCAGCCAGCTGGTGAGGGGACGAAGGCTGGACAAAGACATGGTGTGGAAGAGAGCGAGAGATTAATAACAAGTATGATTCAATGCAGAGAGGTCTATTAACACATAGTGAGTGAGAAGAAATACTCAGTGCATCACGGGAATCCCCCAGCAACCTACGCCTATTGCAGCGTAACTAAGGGAGAATTCAGGGTCACCTGATCCAACCCTAACTTGAATTCAATTCTGGATTTAACAGTGAGCCAATGAAGAAGAAATATCTTTGTCTTTCCAAGCGGGACAGGTGAAGGCAGGTGAGGCAGGTGAGTGTGATCTTCTGTAGAAAGCAGCTGATGTCTTTACTGGCGAGTAGCCAGGAAAAACGAATAGAGCAGCGACAGAGGTGACCTGGTGAGCATGGAGAGAGTGTGGAAGATTGTGTATAATGTAAACAGAATTGGTACTAGCACTGAACCCTGTGGAACTCCATAATTAACCTTAGTGTGTGAAGAGGACTCTCCATTTACACAAAGAAACTGGAGTCTATTAGACAGATATGATGCAAACCACTGCAGCACAGTACCTGTAATACCTACAGCATGCTCTAATCACTCTAATAGAATATTATGGTCAACAGTGTCAAATGCTGCACTGAGGTCTAGCAGGACAAGCACAGAGATGAGTCCACTGTCAGAGGCCATAAGAAGATTATTTGTATTAAATGAGCCATGTAATTTTGACGCGCCGGCGCATCCGTTGACCCCAGAGGGTTAAGTAACGGTTTAACTACTGCCATCTTGAAGGCCTGTGGTACATAGCTGATTATTAGAGATAGGTTGATCATATTTAAGATTGAAGCATCAATTAATGGCAGGACTTCTTTGAGTAGTCTTGTAGGAATGGGGTCTAAAAGACACTTGATGGTTTGGAAGAAGTAATTACTGAAGTTAACTCACAAAGATCAATTGGAGAAAAAGACTCTAAAT
>VOQK01028061.1:0-19707 GCA_015052645.1 Benitochromis conjunctus
CAGGGCTATGTTTAATAGTGAAAGTATGAGCATTTCCACTCGCACAATGTGAAGGGAACTCACGGGATTGGGACTGAACAGCTGTGTAGCCGTAAGAAAACCACTAATCAGTGAGGCAAACCAGAAAAAAAAGCTTCGATTTGCAAGGGAGCATAAAGATTGGACTCTGGAGCAACAGAAGAAGGTCATGTGGTCTGATGAGTCCAGAAGTCCATTTACCCTGTTCCAGAGTGATGGGCGCATCAGGGTAAGAAGAGAGGCAGATGAACTGATGCACCCATCATGCCTAGTGCCTACTGTACAAGCCTGTGGGGGCAGTGCTATGATCTGGGGTTGCTGCAGTTGGTCAGGTCTAGGTTCAGCAACAGTCTGTTCTCCAAGAATGAGGTCAGCTGACTACCTGACTATACTGAATGACCAGGTTATTCCATCAATGGGGTTTTCTTCCCTGATGGCACGGGCATATTCCAAGACGACAATGCCAGGATCCATCGAGCTCAGATTGTGAAAGAGCAGTTCTGAGACCTCATTTTCACACATGGATTGGCCACCACAGAGTCCAGACCTTAACCATTGAGAATCTTTGGGATGTGCTGGAGAAGGCTTTGGTCAAACTCTGCCATCATCAATGCAAGTTCTTGGTGAAAAATTAATGCAACACTGGAGGGACATTGTGACATTGCAGAAGCTTATGGAAACAATGCCACAGCGAATGCGTGCCGTCATCAAAGCTAAAGGCGGTCCAACGAAATATCAGAGTGTGTGACCGTTTTTTTTTGGTGGTGACTTTTTTTTTGTCCAGGCAGTGTATTTGCTACTTTTGCGTCTTCTTTGAGGAAGCTTGAATGTGCATGCGTTACATGCGTTAACTACTCATGTCAATGTAAACAATTATTATTATAAATGTTCATTTTTTTCAACAAACCTTTCTATATTTCAGATGTGTTTCAGCAAGATTTCTGCAGATGCTCAAAACCTTCTGCACACTAAAAACGTACCACACCTGAGTGTTTTGGGATATTTAGGAAATGGGTACAGCTCAGCCTGACTGTAAACAACAGAAACAACTTTACCTTTGGTCTGTTAGAACAGTAGAAATGTTTCTGTTATCCAGGCACTGGACAGGACTCAGCACAAACAGTGGCCACATGAGGCCATTTTCATGTTTCTATGTTCCTAACAAGCTAGAAAGCCAATATTTGGTATGACCACTTTTATCCTTCAACACAGTCTGAAATCTCTTATGTAAGCTTTTCTTGTCATTTTTGTTTAAGTGTTAAAATCTGTTTCAAAATCTGACAATACTTTGCTGAGTTCGATCAAATTTGATAAGATCCCCAACACCACTGACTGAAATGCAGCTTCAAACCCTCACTGTGTTTTACAAATGGCTGTTGTATCTCTCTCCTGACTTCCTCTGTTAATGATATTAACAATGATTTGAAATAAAATGGTGAAATTTGGATTAATCACTCCATAAGATCTGTTCCCACTGATTTTCAGCCCAGTGCTGGTGTAATTTGACATGCATGGCTTTTTTTCCTTGTTTCCCCTCCATTCAGTAATGGCTTCTGGACCCTTCCACTTACACAGTGCACACCATGCTGAAATATGCCAAGTTTTCAGTTAATGGCTCTTCGGGAATCACCTTATTGGTGCAACAATACTATTTTATGCTTGTCAAACTGTGTTATTGTTGACATTTTTCATAGATTTATTTAAAGAAACTTGATTTTTTTCTCTCACATAGTAACAAAAAGTTGAAAGACGCAATTTAAAATTGTTTCTTTGCTAAGTTCTCTGTTCATCCCTTGAGTTAGGTACCTGTTTATGACTGCATGATTCATAGGTCGCTGGTGGATTGACAAAAAACAAAAAACTGGAAGACCTTCAGAAAGCCTGCACAACTATTGCTTAAGCCCACTTTAGAAATCTGAAGAAAATCCGTCTCCTTGGAAAGAAAAAAAATAAAGTGGGTTGTTACATCCAGCTTTACTATAACTAAATCAAGCCTTATACATGAAAGAATGGCTCCCAGTCTCTTCCTCACAGTGAGGTATGCAGTTTACTGACTTGATAATGGTACATGCCCACAGTCAGGATATGTGTGTGTGTGTAGGTAGCACTGAAAAGAACTTAGCCAGGCCTTCTGTCTTCACCCAGCAACAGTCAAACCAATCTTCCCAGACAGAGATTTTCAATACGTCAGACAAAAAGTCTTAAATGACCCAGACACTTGAGATCCAATATGTCTATCTTTGTCACCACAATTGATTCTATCACTAAACGCAGTGTGTATTCAAGTGGCATTTTAAATTTTCTTTTCTGCCTTTGTCCTTTGTCGACGACAAAACACGTAAATCTCAAAAGGTTGATTGAAGAAGGGTGTTATAATCAGGGCATTTACCATATGGCGGATGACAGATGCATTACTTAACAAACCACTTCATGTGCACAGAGAGGAAACTGCTTGTGTCCTACAATTTAGAACAGATTTGAGAACAAAAAGCCTTCGAGATGTCACGAAGGCACAGAACATATCGGCAACGTTGTAAAAATAAAAAACAAAACAAAAAAACACCACACTTAAGTGATACCTCATGTTCATAATGTGCGTGAGCGCAAATGTGTCAGGGCGTGACTTCTGAAGTTTGAAACAGTTGTGAAACCGTGCGTGTGAAACGAAACTTGGTGGAAACCACAATAGCTTCAATTATTATGGATTACGTCTGGAATTTAAACAGAACCACTTTCCTACTTTCTCCTGTGCCAATGCAGTGAGCCACACAACAATCAGACAGAGCACATGCAGAACAGTGTATACCTGGCATCTATTATAGCATCTAGGACATGTGTCCAGGCTGCTGTCATTACAATACCATGCATAATCAAACAGATGTACATTAAAGTGCTTTGCAATACAACACTTTCCCATCATATGTGCCGATGATATTTCAAATATGGGAAAATTGCATTGGATTATGTAACAGAGGAAAAAATATTGACCAAAGGTGCTGCGATCCAGACGTGTCACTGTCTGAGGGCTTTTGCTATTGTCCAAGCACGAGTTTCTAATTAAACTTTGAAAGAGAGCACGAAGACGAATAAAGCACTTTATAATTCATGTGCATGACCTCAGCTTGATTAAAATAAAATGGGGCTGTGACTCCATAATGGCTGCTAGTCCCAGGAATAGGTCTGTCTTCTTATTATGGCCCATGCCTGAGGGCTGTGTCCATTTATCAGAGCGGCTATTAGGCCCGGATAAGACAGCTCTATTCAGAGGCTTGAGGGAAGCAAGATCAGGAAGTTCCCGTATTTTTAATTTAGCCTATATAATATGTGGACTATGCAATATACAATGATATAACCTAATTTTTGTGTTTATGCCAACTGGTCTGATGTTCTTCTAGAGTGTAAAAAGTGCATGAGAAAATGTTTTTTTTGTATGTTATTGCTGAATAAATGATGTATTCAAAATTAATTTGAAAATCAAGAATACGTGTTTATTAGAGTTAGTGCTGTTATGGACAGGGTGTGCCATGCATCTCACCCCGTGACAACTGGTACCCAGTCAGGACACTAAACTGGACGAGCAGCCGAGAAAACAGATGGATGGAAGAGTATTTGCTGTTTAAGATACTGCATTGTTTCATGCTCATGAATCATATCAGACCATCTGAACTCCTTTGCTCCTTTTCTTCATGATGGAAACACTGAATTTATAGAAAAAGATGGTCAAACCCGATAGCTTAACAATACCCATTAGTAGTTAATGCCAGGTTAGTTTATGGGAGCCTGAAATGACCATATATGGATGAGAGGGCCGTACAAATGTACGTATCTGATAACTAATGCAAACAAACTTATTTAGTAATATTAAAATTTTACTGACCAAACTCCCTGGATGCTCAGCACCTCACAGTAGACCATATTATTTATCTGATAACTCCAGTAAAAATGCTCCGACAGCACAAATAGGATGCAAAGATCGAGTTCAGTGACTGGAATTAGCAGAGGTGAGTCCTAGCAGGCAGGTAACTGCCACAGCTTCTTGTCTCAGCATGCCATCGATTAGAGCAGGTACACCACTAACCTTAAGCATTGCCAGTATCCATACAGCTGCATTGCAGACAAAAGTCACAGCTATTTTGAAGGACTTTTATATACGAAAGCCATTTTTGTACCAGGCCTTTTAGTGCCATAAACTTGGGCATTTTAACATTGGAATATAACACGTGACTCAGATGACCATCAGATGGAATAAAGCAAATATGTAAAGGAGATTTGTTCTTCAAGTATATATGAATATGATATAGAAGACTGCAAAGTAAGCAGCGTTGACCTATACACTCTCACTGGCCACTTTATTAGTTACAACTAGCTATCACTGGATTGGACACTTTCACCTGCAGAGGTGACGTTATTCTTTGTGGCATAGATTTAAGGTGGCCTTTCGGTTAAGCTTCACTTGTTTAAGCCTGTCTTGAGATAACTCAATGTAAAGACAAAAAAAAGAGACTGTTTTGCTGTAATTATTTGTCCTGCTTTCAGTGTAAAATGGCTACAAAGATGTTTATTGTGGGAGCAATAAAGGAGACACTGCTGCTTCATAAACAGTTGCTGTTTCATGGCAGAATAAGGAGTAAAAAACAAAGCCACTATTGAATTAACTGCATATGACATTTGGACTTTCTGTGGCATGCCTGCAGGAGACTTCAGTGTAGTGGAAAATAGTTCTATGCCCTGCTGATACTACACAGTATAACTAAATATATCATTTTTATATAACTGTTAAATTAAAGTGTGTTGTGAAAGGGGAATCTTAAAAGCAGCACAATACACTAAAAAATAAAAAACCCACGATAAAAGCCCGATTCAGAACATCTTTGTGGAAAAAGATTTACTTACAACCAGATGTCAAGTCCACATTTGTGTTTTCAAATACAACGTGTCCTGAAGTGACCTGGTTACAGGTTCCAATAAATGTATACATTCTCATAAACTTAGACTTAATTCATTAAAATACATAGGTGCCAGTTCGTGGAACCCGCCATGTTGGCCCACTATTTTGAATACAGTAACCGAGATGGATATCATCATTTACCTAATCGCACGAGTGGCTAGAAACAATCCACAGCACGGTGAAGCTGGAGCAGAAGAGAACTTGTAGGTGTTTGTATGCTGTTTAAGCAAATTTTAACCTGGACCTGGACCTTCAGACTCAAGATATGAAGGCTCACACTTAGAGTTTATCATCTGCGGGGGTCCTCTTCACCAAGGAAGCAGAAACACAAAGGAAAGCAACAATGTGACCGGCATTTGCATTAGAATGTTCCTCCTCACCTCAAACCTGATCTGGTGAACCGAAGTCAGGACCCTAACATACAGAAACATGCTTATTTATTCTCGATATTGTTGCAGTTTCCTATTGTCAGCAACTCCGGACAGCTAACAACAAGCAGGCTAAGCAACATCAACAGCTGATTCTAAGTTAACATTATGCCAGATAATGTTTAGCTCAAGTGTCCTAGAGATCACACTATCCCTCTGAAAAACTATGTGAGTCTCACATAGTTTGAGAGTTTATTGGCTAAGTGTCCAGCAATGTCGGATGCACTTCAAAGATCCACTCTAACACCACTAACAGCAGCTAACACAAGCATAAACAGCAGCGTTTACAGACAGAAAACGTCTGGAAATCCTCAACAATTTACCTCAGTGTTGCTGTCATAGGTGGACTGACAGTCTGCTCTCATGCCAGATGAAGGACACCGAGAGCTGTTTGTCCTACAGTGGCCACCATAGCTAGGATTGTGCACTTGAATTGGGAGTTTCAGGAAAACAGAATTCAGTTGGCTGCAATCTGCAATCCACTGACTTGGCACAAAATGTACTCTTTATCCTCAGTTTGACAGAACCTTGGCGGCTTTTCAGTTTCATCAAATTATTTCAACATAATTTAAATTTTTGATTGATTTCAAAAGTAATACGAATACTTGTGGAGATGAAAACAACCTCAGCTCAGGACTCGTTGTGAACAAACTGTATTCTAGCACTTTTCAGACCTTACTATCCTCTACTGAATAGCATCAATGTAATTAATAAAGAGTCCCTGGAAAGAATTCGATGGGCTTTGAATAAATGAATATTGAAACCTTTCTTCTTATAAATGAGATGGAGAATTCATTTTGAATCTGTGATACGCACTGATCGTCAGCTTCATCTATTACACCGTTTGATGACTGCCTCGAATGCCCCACTGAGTTAAAGCGAGCAAATATTGATATAAATCTTGGCAAAATATAAGAGAAAATATATGATCAATATAAAAACAGCACGAGGATGTCAAACCTCCCTCGACCGTTGTAGACTTAGCACGAATCAGAGCGGCGGTACGGCATTATAATAAGACATGAATTCCAGATGAGGTCTTTTACACCTGAAAGCCTTCTCGCCATTAAAGCAACTTCTTTTTTTTTTTTACAGAGTGATCTTTCTTTTTGTCTCACGACAATAGAATAATCACTCGCGAGATCTATCCTTTCTGTCTATTGTAGTCTGTCTTTGTGCATTTTATAGAGCCATTCCAGAACACTGAAGGAGAAACGGCACTACCACCTTTTTTGCAGACACTAAATCAATAGCTTTAAATGTTGTGCAACAGTGCAACATGATTTACTTAATGTAAGCTGCTGTAGTAAAAGGTGAGAGGTCTGCATCCTTGTCATTGTTTTTCAGGTGCGTTGTCGCTTGAGATGAAGTGTTTTGCCTGCACCTCATTTCTTCACTCTGCATCGAGGTTGAACCAAACTGCTCTCAGGGGGAAGCTGCGTGCACAAAAATGAGGCACGAGCAGAGGCTACATTGAAATTGCTGCTGCATATAAATGAACAGGATGTACTCTGTGGAGCAAAGGTTATGGCTGATTGAGTGCTGCACAGCAAACATCAACTTACATTTAATGCTTGTGACGACTGATGTTTTAAATGGTGTGTGGTGCACACATTTTAGCTTCATTGATAAGATTTCTGCTCTTGCGTTTTCATTTGCAAACTCTGTTTTTTTTAAACTCCTCCAGTCTGAGCTCATTTCAATCTCCTTATTTACTGAGGGAGTTGATCATCACAGTCTGCGAGGTGGCTCTTAGACAGCGCTCCCACTCACCCGCTCAAAGCTTTTTCACATGGGTGTGTTTGATAAGCACATTGCACTGTGGTTTCATGTCACTTTTAAACACACTGTGGTTCTTAAGATGAATCTGGACCTTTCTGTGCAAAAGTCCTGAGTCACCATTCATTTCTTAATGTCTCTCTTGGCTCTTTGGGTTCAGTATCAGAGGAACTTTTGGCTGCTCCTTCAAATTTGATATTGAACTACAAAAATGCAGACTTTTAGCCAAGGTAAAGGCCTCTTAGAAAAAAACAGATTTTTGTGGTTTTATTACTTCTTGGCTGCTGTCGTCGCCATTTTGCATTCTCTTCTTTGTCTGTTTTTGAGCAGGAGAAATATACCAGGGTTACATCCAGCCCTGACATTTTTTAGTTTAGTTTATTATTATTTTTAAACAGAGATGGTGGCGCACTGATCATTTCATTACAGAAACAGCTTTGTGTGCACTGCCTTTATATACAGCCACACACCCACCCACCAAACCAAACTGCTGCACACTGTTGTAAAGCAACCTGTTTAACCCCGAAACTGTAGCAAAACATTTACTGTCAATCATTCACAGTATTAGACTCCCCACAGCTGACCTCCTGTCCATTTCACAGATTGATTTTATGACTGTTTTGTTGTTTTTATATTTGTCAGTGTTTTTTTTCCATACTCCAGTTTACTGTGGCTGGTTGACCTCGCTGACCTCATCTGTGCTGTGCTTTAACTGTTCTTAATATGTCTATTTGTGTAGCTTGTGCTGTTGTATGCTTGTGTTTTGTTTGGTTTTTTTGCACTTTCTGAACTCTTGAAAGTAAATTTGGCCTTGACTCTATCACAACAACTCTTAAATCACACAGAATGGCAACATTGCTTCTTCAGGGATGATCCTGCTTACTATTGCATATGCTATTTACTTTGACAGGGAATACATCTGCAGATGTATGTGGTTGGCATGTATAAAACCCCATTCCCTTATTTGCAAATTCTGTTTCTGCCTGAATGTAAACAACACACTGCACATTAATGCAGGCCAAACCTAACTGAGTTCAGAGTGCCGTGGGGCATCGTTTTACATGCACGCCAAACTCTGGCTGCTGGAAATAATGGACTTCCATTTGCATGTTGACCTAAACTGTGTCTACAGCTGCTCTGTAAACATTGTTTTTATTCAAAAACACTTTCTAGTTCCCTGATAAACAGAAATACTAAACACTCCGTGGTACACCTTGATGTTTTAATTACTAACAGAGCCCAGGAGGGGACTGACAAGATATATGGAAAATGGAGAGATGTGTGGGAAAAAATACTCAGAGAGGGGAGAGAGAGGCAAAAGGTTAACTGATACTAACTGATACACTGGTGATGGACACTATACTACTGCAGCATGGTTTCACTAAGTTTGGGATATGTAGATAAATTGACATAATGTCTTTGTCTCATGTTTTTCTTTTTCATCTTTGCTAAAAAAAGAAAAGAAAAGAAGAAGCATCTTTTGTGTTCAGACACGCTCCCAAGATTGTGTGACTCTGGACAAAACTTGAAGTACACGTGGATGGGTGTAGCGTCCTCCCCGACTCCCTGTGCTACCCTTTAAATGGCAAGCCGAGCTGTGCGTAGGCTCGTACTGACAGATGTAATTGTCAGAGTCAATACCTCGTCACGTATCCGCACTAAACTGCAAACTATCGAGAGAGACAGAGCAGCTAGACGAGGCAACAGGGAGCATATGGATTTCCTCTTTCTCCTGAGCAGGAGGAAATCTATATGATCTTCCTCCTATCAAAGGCGATATTCAGCTATGGTTCAGGGTGTCACTTTGTTTGCAGAACAGCAGACTGAAATGCTTGCTGCTAGAGAGTAGTCGCTGTGGTTGTTTGTTTGAGTGAGTCTTAACCAATCTGAGATTTATGGATTTTAAGAACTGTTTTCGCTTTTCTGACGTCTTTTTTTCTTTAGTGCTGAGAAAAGGGCCAGTCCAGAGGTTTTTGTTAGCCGTCACAAGCTGTTTGTTACGGTCGGGGTTTTTTCACGATGACATTTAGCTTGCAATAGTGGCTTTTGTTTATATTACACTCATCTCTTCTGCGTTTCTCTATCTACATTTACTGCAAAGTATCCCTGTCTTCTGTTTTGTGTCTTTTTGTCTTGTTTTGGTTTCTATTTGTTTGTCTTACTTTCCCCTGTGCCATGCCCCTCCTCTGTCTCATCAGTAGTCAGTCCATATTATTTACATCTATATTATTCTTTGGTGTATCGTTATTGTTCCCTGACATGTTCTCAATGCATTCATTTAGGTTATTTATTAATTTTTTTATATGATTGACTCTGACCCTGCTTCATCCCTTGAGTTAGGTGCATTTTTTCTGCTTGAATGAATCTTAGCTTAGAACCCTAAGCTTAAAAAAGGCACTCCTCTGAAAATGGTTATGTACAAGGAAAAAGCAGCCATGGAAAACCTTGAAAGAGCCTCAGAAAGCCTGAAGAACTATTGCTCAAAAAATCAGAAGAAAGTCTGACTCCTTAAAAACAAATATAAATGGCTGGTGGCTGAAGATTTTTGAACAGTAATGTATCTCCAAATTGGAACTGAGATTTAAAGAGAATAAAGTGCACAGCTGGAGAGAGATCCCCGCTGCTTGTAAAAAAGCTAGCGAGATTAATTTATTGATTCTGGCAAAGCAGCGAGGGAAAACAATAGCTGGTTTCTTTTCCAGCTTTAGCTGCAATTATGGTCCTGAATTACTGATCAGACCCTGAAGAGGCCGTTTACATGGAAATGCTGTCTGTGGCTTTTCTGTGAACCTGCATGTTACCTGTCTTTTTAGATTTCCTGTCTGCTGGATATATTTACCTGTTTAAACTGACAATAGGGTCCCAATGTTGAAGCTCTCATAATTCAGACCTTCCTATGAGTGTCTGAATTACAGTCCTCAACCATGCAAACAGGTTACAAGAATTGAGTACCAACATTAAAGTTAACTGTAGGCAGACACACACAGTCCCTAGCACCAGTGTAAAATGCAGAGCACATCTGGACCATCCCCATAGTGACACAGAGGAGCCCATTGTGGTCCTGGACTGTACAACCATTTCTTTCTTATAAATAATAAAAACGCGTCCACAGTAAGAAGGTGTGGTTAAATTGTGGGGTTGTGTAAGTAAATCCACACTTCTTGGCCCTGTGTTGGTGTGTCCACAGAACACTGATGGCAATTTTGCCCTTTGAGGCTCTTTTATGGGTTTTAAATAGGCAAACCTGCTATGGGTTTACTCAGAAGGGCAAAAGTGGGCAAAGAGGGCGACATAGGCTAGCCTACATAGGGGCCCCATCTGTGGGCAATGCATAAAGGGCTTGCCCTTAAGAAAACAGTCATGGGTGTCCAAAGGGCTAAAACTATTGTGGGGCCTGCAGGTGTCAAACCAAAGGGGACCCCATGTGGGTTTTCTGTGGGTAAGTTCACTTAAAAGTGGACTTACTGGGGCCCCAAAGGTCAAAACACTCAGCATGAGTGTGGGTTTGCCCTGCCCACACAGTTCACTCACAACTACTCACTGTGCTCCCACATGAGAATGTTTGCTGGAAAGCAAGGATATCAGAAACTAACCACCAATCATGCAAATAAATCGCAGCGTTTGATGTGTGGCTGCAACACAACGACGGGAGAAAAAAAAGACAGACGCTGCAGAGGCTTTCTGAACTGACTTCCCTAAGGAGTCATTCTTAACAGCAGCTGATCGCGGTGTCCATGGTGCTCTTATTTAATATTTGTGTCATTGACGATGTAACTTTGGTCCACCCAGTCTACGTTAGAGCAACACGTAAAGCTTTTTCCACATTCAGTCTAAGGCTAATCCACCTTACGCACTGTTCCTTTGTACATGACAATAATCACTGTATTTTTCACATTTTCCTCATTTTAATCAGTCTTTCTAAACTTTGTATTAATGGGACTGAAAGGGTAGTCTTCTGTAACAATGCCTCTTTTTAGTCCTCAGACCCAGTTATCAGCACACACATCCTTAGACAGGAAATATATACAGAAGCAGTCCAGCTGTTCTGCACTGAAATAATCCTATTTCACTTTGCTTATCACTAAGGAAGTGTTTCCACTGCATGCGTTTTCCTTTCAGTGCATGTCAGCAACTCTATCATACATTGTTTCAATGACTCGCAGTGCCGCATTCAGGACACATACAAACGACTCATCTTTGACACAGAAGACTTTTTCTTTAGCTTTGTTTTTTCTGCAGGTAAAATCATTTATTGTTGTCACAACCTGTGAATAAGGAGCTTTCCACAGGAGCCTTCTGTTTAGCTTTCTAAATAAACATATTTTTTTAAATGCAAAGTAGTTTTTGATGTGAGTTTTCTGGCTCGAAGCAAGATTTTTTAGGCCATGAATTTTAAAAAAAGCACCCTCCCCCCTCCAAACAAAAAACAAACAAAAAGCAGTGATTTCACAATTCCAGGATTTCACACCAACTTTTTAAAAACTGACGGAGAATTTATTGATTACAAGACAGACAACTGCTGTCCTGTAATCAAGAATACAAAAAAAAGCAGTACATAAAACTGATGCCTGCGTTCAGCCACGTGAACTCAGGCACGGAATAATAATAATTAGAAAAAAAAACTGGTTGCGTTGCGTTGTAATGTATTGAGAGCTGACGTTTGGTTGTACAGTCTGATGGCACTAACAAGCATTCCTAATGCTGAGAGGGCTGAGGCGCCGCACACTATCTACAATATAATAATGTTCCCATACAAGCAGACTGCTCAATTACATCTACATGGATATAGCTTCTCTCCAAAGAGGCTTACACTTCAAAAGACTGAAGTCCACATAAAGCAGGTCGGAGACATAACTCACTAGACTGTCATCCAAGAGACCATTGCATTTATTTTTACTTCCTTTACATATGTTTTTTTTCATAGCCTTGTTGTCTACACCTTACCAGTTTGGTGACACTCATCGCAAAAATGTACTTATTTTAAACTATATCTATTTCAAATATTTTGTCTTATGACCAGTTCAAAACTATCTTTTTTAGGCCTGTTTTGTACAAAAAGAGATAAAAGAGACACTGAAGTCAAAGGATCCTGATCCATGTTGCCTTTTGATATGAATTCTCATTAAAGTTGAGAAAGAAAATCAGTGTTGGATCAGCATTAAAATACCTGATGAAATGATGAAACCTGACACCTTTATGACACTGACATTATCCTGGTGATAATTGTCTATATTCATACTTCTTGAACTTCATCACATTTTGCTTCGTTACAACCATAAATGTATTTCATTGTAATTTTTATGTAAACAAAAAGTAGTGCATAATTGTTGAGCAGAAGGAAAATGATACATGGCGTTGAACATTTCTTTACAAATAAAAATCTGAGAAATGTGCCGTACATTTGTGTTCAGCACCCCTGAGTCAATATTTTGTCGAATTACCTTTCACTGTAAATTACTGCTGCAAGTCTTTCAGAGTATTTCCCTACCAGCTTTGCACATCTATAGACTGCAACGTTTGCCCATTCTTCTTTGCCAAATAGCTTCATTTCAGTCAGTTTGATTTGAGAGTGTCTGTGAACAGCAATTTTCAAGTGTTTCCAGAGCTTCCTAATAGGATTTAGGTCTCGACTTTGTCTGGAGCACGCTAACACGAATGATGCTGCCATCACCATTTTTTACGGTGGGGATGATGTGCTCAGGTTGATGTGCTGTGATAGATTTCTGCCCCCCTACCAGCCCCGATCCCACCTGCCAAATATGAAAAAGTCATGCATTTACACTCTACATTACTGTACCCTAGAAATTTCCTCTGTGAGTACACAAGGTAAGTATTCACTTATTGTTTTGTTATATCAGAATTGTGCAAAATGTATTTTTTAACCTGTTATTTTATGCATATTGTCAAACACTACATGCAGTGACACATACTATAGATTTATAACTATTAGATGCTTCTAAAATTTCATTCACTAAAATTAGCTTGCTAATATAACTGAGAACATCAGTGATGGTAGGATTATATTAGCTGGGATGATTAAGGGAAAGAGGTAAAAACCCCAAATCTGCTCAGAGCATGCTCCTTGCATACTTTTTTATATGCATAAGCAAATGGCACTTTAGTGGCACTCTGAGAATTCTCCTTTACATACAGGCTGTTCACAGCTATGAGCCAGACCAGGTGGAGGCAGGTCATGGTACCACGTAGGAGTGAAATCACCAGATGTGATTTTGACATAATATTGATTTGATAAATTAAATAACTTTGTGTTTCTAATTGATGTAAAGTTGTTATTTACATGCCAGATAGAACCTAATATTTAATGATACAGTTCTAAGGTTATAATTTAATACATTTTAATCAACATCACTGAAACATTTCTTCTGGCTGTAAATAAAGAAGTACAAGTCCTGCTGATCTTTAGTAGAGATGTCTATGTTGTGTCAACACTGTCTTGCAGTACAGCCGGGGTTCATGTAGCTTTGGAAAGTCTCAAATGATTTGCCATTTATCTGATTCACACACGTTTCACATGCCATCAGCCGCACATTACATTCACAAATGATAATACTGACTGACATAATCCCAAAGCCATAGATTTGATTGTTATTTATGCGTTATTCAAACATCTGTCTTTTCCTCTAGGCCATGTTACAAGACCTAAACATAAACTGACACATAGCCTTAAGAAATGCTGCAGTGTTGCTATGGCAATTACAGGAAGCATTGTGATTGTGAGCTAGTGGTTTTAAGGTCAGCCAATAATTGAACCAGAATCTATGGAAAACACAGTGAACGTCAATTTTCTTCAGTGAAGTCTCCGGAAGTGTCATGTTGTGGACAGAGCTAATCGGTCGACCAGGCTTGCATATTTCTGCTGTATCTCTAATAGCAATGCATTTACCTTGTAGTGCACCTTGTTTGAGCATTACCATAAATGAGCTTTTTACACCATCAGATTGCTTTTCGCCAGCCCTAATTTTTCAACTCTAAAACCGTAAATAACCCAGCATGAATAATTCAGCTGAACGATATGCATAGCCACAGATTAATTTTAATGAAGTCAGCTTGACTAATGATGCTGTCATCAAGTGCTGTGTCTGCCTGGTCCAGATACACAGAGGGAAGCATGGAAACAAGCCCAACTCAGCAGAGGAAATCGATGGACAGCTTTTCAAGCCAACAATTTTATGCTGGTGAGCAGCCTAGGCGCAGACCCTAAAAGTCAATAATAGACACAATTAAGGTAGTCGTTATGTGCGCTGGAACACAAAACACCACTGTCTCATTAATTGCCATCAAAAACTACAAATGATAGCAAGTCACTGTACCATACTCTGCAAGATATAATTTTAGGTTCAATGTCAGCCAAGAACTTTGCTAAAATGAAAAAAAAAAACCCAAAAAAACAAACTATATTATCCGATGAGAAAAAGGTTGCTTATTGTTTCTGAGAATTTTCTCTTGGTAAAAATGATTCCTTTGTAAGTATCATCTGCAACCTTCTAAACCCAAACCAATCCCACGTACACTACCGTATCCCACCACACTGTTTAAATTCAAGGGAGTGTATTTTTTTTAAAGGCAAGTTTGCAAGTTTTGTAAAAAACAAAAAAACATCTTCCCGTTTATCACTGCTATGGGCCTACCTTTGATGCATGTTCCAAACCGGTGCTCGTTATTTCCTTTAGTCTGAAGATTTGATATTTGAGCATCAGTGTTCAACATGCTCAATGCCTTAAATGGGAAAAGTAAATATCAAACAGACTCATAAGCGTGTAGTGTCATATTTTCCAAGAAATCAGGATTGCTCATTGGTTTGCCTTAACTTAAACAGTGATAGATAGTATGTACATGCAAGTGGTTGGTTGGTTATTTTTCACCATTTTAGCAAATACAGCATAGTCTAAGCCAAACCACCCACAGCACATAGACATGGTGTTAGGACCTGTGGTAAATGGTCTGTGATGCTCCACTTAAAAAAGAGTAGCGCTCGTTCTGAACAGCTTTGGACTGCCCTAAGCTATTCACAGATAATTCCACAATTGCAGCCCGCAGAGTCTAACTACATGCTACTTTTATTCCCACAGAAATTACCTGACTTCTGATCTTGAAAGGCACCAAGAAAAGTACTATATCTGCCGTGGCCCATGCTAGTATTTCTTCTTTCAGTAGAAATATCAGATATTATTTTTGTGTATTACAATTATATAGCTGTTTTCCCAGTCTAAATGGGGTAACAGGAAACATAACCTAGGTAGAAATGATCTTATCCAAAAGCTATAATCGCTAAAACCATTTTCTAAGTCTGTGGATTATTTTTTCATTTCATGAAGGGGCAAGCCAACACTGAATGCCATCTGATGATTATCTCTGTTCTCGCTTTGATGGACTTTGCTTTTCTTCCAATCAGCATTCACCGCATGGACTACAAATTTCAACTGCTGAGCAGAGATTCATGACAGAAGATGATTTGTGCTGCACTGTAGTATTATCGTCATCAGTTCAACATTTTAATTTGGTTTATTCTTACTAATGACTAAATGCCATTAGCCCCTGATGTACTTGTTTTATGTGTTTGCGTTTATTGTCAATTGTTTAGAATCAAACTTAACAAGCTGGTGAAAGGATATCTGCTTAGTATCAGTACGTTAACATTACTATTGTGAGTAGCAGCGTGCTGACATTATCATTTAGATGAAATCCCAGTTGCATCTGCATTCAGCCTGACAAGCCAAATGTAATTTCCATTGCTTTGAATGCACACCATACATTTGCAGCGGGTAGATACTCAGACGGAGCTCTACAATCAACATTCCTGCTTCTGATCACACACAGTCGATGGAGTCAGTAGACATGTAAAAATTGGCTCGTCTTTCATGTCAACAATGGGCTTGATTCAAAGCAACCTGCCTGCGACACTCACCCTGCATTGCTGTATGTACTTAAAGGTTCAAAGAACTACGGAAAGTAACCTGGCTGAGAATGTGCTTTCCTTTGTAGAAAAGTCCAAATTTCTGAATTAGTCTTTAATAGCTCAGTGGCTTGTGGAGTGAGTGGATTTGACATGATATAGACAGATACACAGACTTGATACTTTTCTTCTTTGTTGTTTTGTGAAGGTTAATCACATCCTTGCAAAAATAAACACATTGGGAAAAAAAAGAATTTTAGAGTGAACTCTAAAGATGAACTCTTCATTTACATATATACACACACTTATACACACATACACACACGTATACACACACACACACGCACGCACACACACGCACACACACACACACACACACACACACACACATATATATATAGTAGCTCACATATTAACTATTGTTCCAGAGACAATACAATTACACAGAAAAGTTAACAAAAATTAATATGTGGAAAAGGTCGAGGCTGAGCATAGTAGCAGTGTGCTTCCTCTCTGTTTATTTATGCCACTAGAGAATTTATTTTTCTGTCCTGTTCGGCATACTTTATGTGCAGCTACTTTCCGTTATTAAGTTGCCATTTTTTACTCAGTGCTGAAGGGAGTTTTTACCATATTTGTACTCTGCACACTAATGCTGGGCTCGGCATTAGTGACTGTGGAAAAGCAGAGGACCCTCTACAGTCTTTCCTGTATAACCTTTTGGACAGAATACTTCCAGCAGACTGTTGAATCTTTTAATCAATTCAGTACAATCTGCAAGAAAGGTCCAGAAGAAAAGACATAAAATTGACTTAGCCTTACCCTTTGACCTCTTGACTTTATTCGCTTTATTGGTTGCTGGAAATGGCATTGAATTCCTTTTATCGGCTGATATACCCAAATCTTTAATAACTGTATACACAGTGATGGTCAAGGATACAAGTCAATTTAAATTTAAGCTGAAGATGCTCTTTTGTATCATTTGTCCCACATGTACACTGATAAAGGATCGAATGCTAGCTGCTATAATTAGAATGCATTTGGCTTAAACTATAAAGAACAGTAAACCGCAAAGTCAGATAGAGCATAGGTCAGCTGATCACTGCAATGCCAAAAAAAGAAAAAGAAATATCAGTACAAATTATTTTGTAATTCCCATTTCCCCCTCTGAGCTGCTACACTAGATCGTAGTATTTCCCAGTCTACCAAATTCCACATCAACCCCTGAGTTTAATTAACAATAGTGTGAGTTCATTTCAGTCATTATTCAATATATATTAAAACGTTGGTGCAAAGATGTACAAATAATAAAAAAAAATTCAAGCAGTAATGAATAATGTCATCCATTTATGAAAATCTGATTAAAAGTGTACTAAATGTTTGCGAGATAAATGGATATAAAAACATTCAACAAAGCTTGGAAACAAACGTGGAAAGAAATGCATAAAACAACAACGACTCTTTAACTGTTCAGAAATGGGAAAATGCAATTCAGTATTGCAATTAAAGGATGAATACAGCTGTGCATGTCTACACATTTGGTGATCAAAGCTGATTCTGATCGACTGCAAAGATGTAGCCATGACAGAGTCACTCTTTCCTTTATGCATGTTAGTTAAAAGAGGAAGTGAAAGAGGCCATTCAAGACATACAAAGCATGGTAGACAGGTTCTGAAGCCACGTTATTCATTCACTCATTCATTCTCCTCTGATGACCAGAAAGAGCCCAGCGTCAAGTAAGCAATGAGCTCTATATGGTGTAATAAGCTCAGATAATAAAGTTGGTACAAATGTAGCTCTTGATTTACTGATAATTAGTGAAAAGAAACCAGAATGGTTGCTAATTATTACAGTTTTTAAACTTCTGGCTGGATTCTAGCTTCAGATTTCTGCTTGGGTCAAATAGTTTGAGTAGAAGATCTACAAAGACACAGGAAATGCATGAATTACAGCACCAGCATTACACAGTGGTGGAAAGGTTCAATTAGCTTTGATACAATCAAAAAGAAATCCAGTGGCTTTGATGGTCGAGTTTCCAGAAATAATACAATCATTAGAGTTAACACTCAAATGCTTGCATGAATCCACACGTCTGCCTGATTTAACAAATGCTTATAAAACCATCATTAACTCGAAGTTGATGTTCATCCTTTTTATAGTAGACGTTTACATTCAGGTGTGTATTCTTCTTTGCGCTAATATGTATAATGCAAAGTGTGACTGCCATGGCTACAACTTCACAATTGATCAGAATAAGCTTTAATGACTAAATGTGAACACATATGCACAACAGTTTTCATACTTTTTATACAATGCATTGGACATTTTTTAAGCATTAAACAGTTTTATAGGTTTCTTTACACACCTGCTTCCAGTCAGCACAGAAACAGAAGAGAGACTGTTCTGGCTGCATGAACCAGCCAAATGAAGAAAGCATGCAGGAGAGTGACACAAGCCAAATAATCTAAAACACACTTCAATTCAATTCAGTTTTATTTATACAGCACCAAAGCACAACAACAGTCACCTCAAGGTGCTTTATATCATAAGGTAGACCCTACAATAATATACTTCAACACATTCAAGTAAAAAAAATCTAAACTGGACCACCAACAAACGTCCTACTTTGTGATTGCTGATATTTGTGAAATTAACACTGAGCCCAGTAGTTGCTGACCTTTGTGTTCTGACAAACCTGTTTTTTTTGTTGTTGTTGTTTTTTTAACATGATGGGTAATTGACAGGATTTGAAATTACAATATACAGCACATTACATATTAAAATTTGAATGATGCAAAATAGTTGTTTTGCAGTCAGATGACAGCTAATGATGCAAAGTTAATACGTCCACACAAATCATGGTGACAGTAAAAGAACACGTGAATGCCTCAGTCATGCAGGCTTAGAGACCGGATTGCAACCATCTGGCAACCAGTGGTCATGAGGAGAAAATGAGTATTTCTACAGGTTGATGAGAGTTGCTTGGAAAATGATGATTAAAGCCCTAATGACACAGATCAACAGAACGGTCACTGACCTGTCGTCTGTCACTAGGCACAAATGTGTATTCCCCACAATTCTGGAGTATGACCAGGCTATGAAAGATGGATACTCCGACTCAGCTTAGCATTGATTGGCACTGAGTACTCGCCAGTTGTACTGAATATTATAATACTTTGTAAATAAATGGATGGAAAATACTGATACAGTTGTTAGGTGGTAGAGGAGCAGCTGGCTAAAACACTAATCTCAAGATGCAGCATCCAAGGTAAAAAATATATTTCCAGTTTTCTTATGTGACAATATTGTGGATCTCTTGACAAGTTACAAGGATAAATTACTTTATTCCTTACTTTATTACTTCTTAATTACTTTAGTTTAATAATAAACACATCTTATAAAGTATTAGGAGTTGACTTATACTTACCTAGTTGTTCTATACTTAAACTTTCCAGGGAAAACACTACATTGGCTACTTTTGTACTTACATTTAACCTGTTCTGTCTAACTGCTATTCTACCATAATGCTGCCGCTGGCACCTTGTTTCACACTTTAAATGAGGTAGTCTGTCATCAGTGACAGTAAGTTCTTGGAAAAGAAGGATGGGAAATGCAAGTAA
>VOQK01028061.1:19727-30970 GCA_015052645.1 Benitochromis conjunctus
GGAAATGCAAGTAATTTACTTATGCTTAAAAATGCTGCTGCCTGCAAGCATTGATAAAATGTTCAGTTATAGAAATATCATTACTGCAGATTTTCCTGAAATGTCCTGATAATAAAGAGGTTACACTGCCCACCCCTAGGCACACAACCAATTCAGAGCCTTTTCCATGGTTTTTGTGTGTGAATCCATTCATAGTTGCTTATTTTGTCATGAAAGAATCCGTATTCTTTGTTTAAAATGTTTCATGTTAGTTATACTGAATTATTTACAGTGACAATGATGTTAGCAAAACAGAAGGATCAAACGAGCCTTCATATGAGTAAGTGCATGGTGAACTTAGGTTGTATATTGTATAAAAATCACAGGCATTACTATTGGTAACTTAGCTTTAGCTCGCTAGTCAGTCAAAAGCCAAGTAACCATATGTGCTCTTCATGTTTTAATCATGTTTCTAAGCCCTTCACATATTAGAATATGCAGCAGTTACAAGTAGTTACACTCTAAACATAACCCGTTACTGGTTAGTCTACTTTGTTTCTGCAAATGTAACTAGTGTTTTCTGAACTGAGGGACTAGTAAGGGATATGCCTGGATCCTACGCTTATCCTAGTCCCAGGCTCAGTGATAACCCATTGCTTTCTGACTAGCATCGTCTCATCATGAAGCAAAACTTTTATTTCATGGCTCTGAATTACAAAATGCACATCGTCTTTTTGGAGTCTTTGCAGTTATATTTGGTGAGACGTGTTCAGGATGTTGTTGTCTTGCCTATTCTGACCTCAGAGGTATTTGAGTTTTGCCATAACTTGGTAAATTAAACTCCATCAGTCTTTTCCTAAGAGAGAGAGAGATAAGATAAAACTTTATTAATCCCTCGGGTGGGTTCCTTCAGGAAATTCAGTAGGAGCACTGTTAAAATATTTTGTAACACCTACAACATCTACCCACAATTCTTCATTAGTTAATAACAGTGCAGCAAGTGAGTTTTTCCAGCCAGATGAAGCCTGTCAGATACATTTACAATTTTTGTGAGAAAATCATATCCAGGTTTACGTCAAATTGTGAGCCTTTTCGATTTTTGCACAGTTCAAAAATCAGTTAAATTATTTCACTTGCTTTGTACATGCATCTTCTGCTGTGTATTTATTATTTATAAATAATAAAAGTCCTGGTAATGGGTTTCTTAGATGTACTGTATATAGTTAATTTGGGTTGTGGTGAGGTGGGTGGTAGGAAATGTCTTTAACCGGGAGACGATCCCACATCAAATTCTGAAGCCTCGTAACACCTGGGGCCAGCTCTGCCTTGGTTCACTGGATTAAATTGGAGCCTCTGCTCTTTATTTACCTATTGCCATGGGGAATCCTCGTATTAAAGCTCCATTGGTGATGGTTTTGCTTCCCAACGCACACATGCAGCTGATCAGAGTTGCCGATCTCAAAGTTAATCAACTCAGAGTTTATGATAGGACTCAGTTTGTTGAACACGCTTACATGATGAGCCCCAGCTGTCAACAAAAAACCCAACAAAGCCCTGCACAAACATATTAGAAAAGACACTTAGAGGAGGATAAGGAGAGTTCGCCTTTGAAATGAAATTGATTAAAACCATCCAATTTTTATCAGTCTGTTTTACATTTTCAGTATTTGTGTTTGATTGACAACTTTTCCCACACAGAGATAAAAACTGGAACTATAGTGACCCGAGTACTACAATACAACAATAATGACTTTATAGAAAGAGAAGACTGAAAGAAGGAATGTCCGGATTACAGATCTGCTCTAAAGCCTCCTGATCCTGAACACCACATAGGACAGGGTGCTGCTGTAGTGTGAGGTTGAAGGATGTTTTCCTAAACCTGAAGCACAGCGGCAGGGCAGTAATAGACACCTCAGTCCTACTGCAGAGCCACAGGTGTCATACAGAGGAGATCGCTACTACATCACCTTCCTCACCACTGTGACCAAGACAAAAGGGCTTTAATAACTACACAAGGATTGATTGATAAACAGTTAAATTTAGCTTGGAGTCATGTACCTGCTGCAGTTGTAGAATAATAAGCAGATGTGTCACAGCTGTGACTGCTCATCAGGCTTATTGTTAACAGTAAAATCTTAAGAATCAAAGAGCTTCATTTGCAGCACAGCGGCTTTCAGTTAGATGCTGATAATTTTCATCCTTTTGTGAGCTTCACTAATCACATGCATGTGTTATATAATGTTAAAAGACTTTTGTTTTTCCTTTTTTGTAGCTTCTCAGAGAAACCGGATAGATGAGAAAGATCCTTGTAAAGGTGACCCAGAGCTGGCACTTATATCAGAAACTGTTTAGCATCATTTCTTCTATGAAGGTGTGTGAGCACATGGGTACATTTTACTGGGAAAATGGAGTCTGTCTCTCTGAGCTCAACAGGACTTTTATGTCTTAATTGTTGTATTTTTGTAACTTTTCCATCTTTCATTCTGTGTCTGTGAAGAATCAGATGTGAACTCCTCTTTGGTAAAGAAAATTAATGCAGCTGTATGAACAAGAAAGAAACTGAAAAGAAAGTCAACAAACCAGACGAGTAAAGAGGCGGACAGCAAACCAAATGAGTGAGTTCTAGAAGATAATTGAGGTCATATTAATCATCTCCAAGTGTTTAAAAAAATCAATCAATCAGGAACTAAAATGAATAAAAGGCGATCTTAGAAATCTGGAGATTTGTTGGGTAGATTCGGCACATAGTGTCTTAAAAGTCTGCAGAAAGTGAACTTTTAACACTCAAAGACAGTTTATAAAATGCAGTAATAGTGACTGATGTGTTGTTGATTAGTGTTTAATAAAGGGCTGAAAAGACCTGAGTGAAAGGGATGGAGAAGAAGAAGAAGCACATTCTACTTTTGTAGATATGAGGTTGTTTCCAACATCAGTGCAGCACAGATTCCTCCTTCAAGGGAAACAGACTGTCAGATTTAAAGGGAGGAAACAAAATCGGCAGCCTTTAGTTGCTTAGACACGACTCGGCTTCACATTAGGATTCACTTTTCACTATCGCTTCAGTTTTTCTTTTCTTGAATACTCGTTCTTTTTTGATGAAAAATGCATTATAGTGCCTTTTGAATGGCTGGATGAAGTTTGAGACAAAGATTCGTTGTTTCTTCTTTAACAGGATCTGGAGACACTTTGTTTTTGATGACAGAATACATAAAAACGATTTGAATGATCACATAAGAGCTTTAGTATCTGAGGTTTGAACTAAAACAACCCTCCTTGTGTTTGTGTGTCTGTTGTGCATATTTGTGTAGCCCAGACATTCCCAAACGTCAGACTGCTACGACTCATTGTGAAGTTTGAAAACCTTCTGCTGTTCTCCCGAACCTTTAAGCACAACTCTGGTCATCACAGCAGCGTCAGATGATGATGATGATGAGTTTCCTCCTTTCATTTTCGTCTTCTTCTCTTGATCTTCTGTTCTTCTTTACGTTGGTTTTTCATTAACAGCTTTACTGTTAAGCTCAGAGGAGCTTCATACTTGGCGACAGCCTGCCCTCTGCTGCTCAAAATGAACTCAGCTGCTCATATTCTCAGCTAAAGATTTCCCCCCAGCCTCAGTCTGATCTGCTGCTGGTCTCTGAGCAGCTAGTAATGAGTGACACTCGGTCATCCTGCTGCATATGCTCCACATCTGAGGGATTCGGGTTTCTTTTTAGGGATCAGGTTTTAATTTTATATAAGACGTAAAATTCTTTAAAATTCAAATCCTCCCTTAGTTACACTGCAAGAGGTATAGGCAGCTGGGGGCTTCTCTTGCGCTGAGCTTGAGGTTTCTTCCTGTTAAGTTTTTTCTTTCTACTTGTGCCAAGTGCTTGTTCATAGAAGGTTGTCTGATTGTTGGGTTTTCTTTTTATTGCTGTAGGGTTGTTACCTTACAATACAAAGCTCCTTGAGGCAACTCTTGTGATGTGGTGCTAGCTAAATGAAATTGAACTGAATCGCCTACATTTGGTCCACAGATTGTCAAATTCATATTTGATTTGTGGCAGCTTGGAGTTCAATTTAGTGTTAACATACATTTAAGACTGTCACAGAGAGACAAACACACACAAATTACAGTGACAGTGTTTGAATTTCATTCAGCTGCCTCGGTTATTGTGGTCTGCTGTCAGTTATGCTGTCAGGCTATTATTGTCCTTTCAGTGATGCTGTTTATATTATAACTAACAGCAGGAAAAATCAAAAGGAGAGTTTTCTCCACAGCCACAGTGTTGGATTACAAACACTGTTGTGTCAGTGATCTATTGCAAAATCATCCATTATCTATGAAAAGAGTTCTCACCTTAGAAAGTCAGCGGATGACAGCCTTATTCTGGCATGAGTGAGTTTTATCTGTGGTAAGGATAATGTTTTAGTTTCAACGATCCTTCATTTTTATTTTGGTATTTCACTGTGACCAGTAGTTTAACATTAGTTGTAGTTAGCCCGCACAGCGTTTTAGAGCCATTGGACAAAAACCTAACGTCCTTTTTTCCCCTCTTCCATTTCTTGTGGGTGATATATAGCTCTAATTTGCAGCAGTACTGAGCCCCGACTCTCAGTGAGAGTGTATGAACTGTGCTTTCAAAGAGGGTTAATATATTCTGATTATTTTTTTTAAGGCCTCAGTTACAGCCAGGACATTAGTGAAGACATTAGACTTTTTGGGAGTGAAGAGGGAAGTTAATTTGACCTATTGCTCTTAAATATAAACAGGAATATAAATACACATTTATTTTCTTTTGTTAGTCTCATTTTGTGGTTGTAGTTATGATTGCTGCAGAAAAATAAAACTATTAGATTTTTCTGTAGCTGCTTATTTCACAGACTCCAGAGTTTGAGCAGCTCCTCCTTTTTTCAGTCAGTGCACAGCTACTCTGTGAGAAGAACAGAAGTAGATGGTTTTAATCCACGTCAAAAGACAGAACCTGTGCTGCAAAAAGACGGTACAAGCTTGTCATTAGAGGATGATGTAAGGAGCAGGAGAAAATGAATTCAGCTCAAGCTCAGCCTTCATCATTCTCATCTCCCAGATTGCTTCTTGTGCACCACTTTCTGCTCAACGAGTGTCTGTCACGTAATAACGTGTACGCGTCTCCTCGGCCGCTGAGTTCTTTATTTGCATCCATCACTTAGAAGAAAAAAACTAAATGGGATATAAAAAAGGCAAAAACCCTCATTTGCAGGGGGACAGTCGGGTTAATAAACCAGTTTTGGTGTCAAGTCATCAATACAACATACACAAAACACATGTAGCATACTTTTAACGTCATCATGTATGTGGCAGCCGTGCCAGCCTCAGTGTCATTTTTAAGGTTTCTGAGCATGTGCACTGGTGTTCACTTTCTGTCTGACTTTTACAGGGAGTTGGAAAACTCATCTCTGGCCCCTGACCGCACTCTCGTCTGCCTGGTATTACAGAGGAGACCACAGACTTGTCTCCAGAAATGAAAATCTTAGAGCTGACATTCAAAGGCTCAAACTGTCTCAAAGTATTGACCTCTCTAGGTTACGCCACACTGCTGTAATACTGTGAAGCCAGATCTCATCACAGTCAAAGAATACCATTTGCTGTGTCCCAGTGAAACTCTTTAAAGGCAGAGACGGCGTTTACAAACCGCATATCAAAAAGAAACAGGGCTTTGAAAATTAAATGGTTGAGCACATTCACTTGTTGCGGGGAATGAAGGTAAAGAAATGCAGAAATGACAGTCTATTTCTTCAAAATGTTAAACGTATTGAGGATCCCAACCAAGAAATAAAGGCGAGCCGGGAAATGTGCCAGCCACTAAAAATCGCACTCACCGAGGTGCTGCCTCACACCCAGGAGAGTAGGAAAGGGTCTGATGAAAGACCTTAAGGGGTCATTTGTGGCCTCATAGCTAAACAGATTGTAAACAAACTCAATCCTGCTGTGAAATTTGCAGATAACCGCAACCTTTCACATGCATCCATATAGTATCAACATACATATCAAAAGCACCAGCCAGCGAGGAGATCCTTCCTATGGATCCTCAAAAACAACAAAAAAAGAAGAAGAAAATGTTTTCTTGGCTGAGTAAACTGGCTGGATTTATACAGCCATCAATAACTTTGTAGACATTTTATTATGTAACCTACCAACCCACACATAATTCTAACAATCACATTAACACAAATACATTAAAGTTATGCTGGTTTTTTCCAGGTTTTAATTACTGATTTGAATGAGCATTTTTAGCATGGGCCGCCATTCATGAAATAAGCGCCATGTTAAAAATGATAGGAGACCAGGATCAAGACAGCAATTAGGGCACACTGGCTCATGTAGCTCCGGTAATTTGATACAAACTCAGTTCTTGTTTCACTGGTAAGCAATGAAGACGCCAGAATGGCTAATGGTTTTAAATGTTTGTCATGATTACAGTTCCAGATTTTTAATCAAGCAAAAGAGTTTGAGTAGCACATATAGCAAAGCACAGGAACCACATACTGAATGGCCATACAATTATTTCAAATTCAAACTAAACAGCACATTTAAAAGCTAAAACACTATTGCATATATTAGCTGCAGTACCATGTATGCAATTTCTAGCTGACTTGAAAAGTCAGTTTGGTTCCTTAGATTTGATGTTATTAGGTATTGTAATGGCTAAAAAGTGAGCAAGTAACAATTAGCAGGTCACTCTTCACACGCTTCTTTACGCTGTCTGCCTTTACCATTATAATCATTTACAGTTCTAACTGTTAAAAAGACATCAGCTTTACTACATATGTAATATTGAGATTATACTTTCACAGTTGTGTTGGACTGAGCTGCATCATTATGACATTTGTTGTGTAATATTGTTTCAATATCTGTACTCTATACATATAAGTGCGGGGCAGAATATTGGAGACTCTATCAAAGTCTGAAAAATTATGACTTTTTTTTAAGAGGAATTCATCAGAGAGCGGTTCAAATGAATTACATGAATGACAAGAGCATCTTCATGTATGCTGCTGTGTAGAAGGACTGCTTAATGTCACTACCATGAAGTTTACACCCCAGCATAGAAATCTTAAGAGTCAAGAGTTCCTCCACATCAAACTGGTCAGAATATTCAATCTTTTACCTTAAAATGGACCGTGGCACGGTGACGGCTTTCAGTATTTAACATCACACTAACATTTTCAAACCTAACTCAAACGCAATGACTGATATATGCTCTTTCTTACATTTTGAAACTGTTAATAGCTCTGCTGCTGTTCTTTAGTCTTCACATTTTCCTCCTGACTCCTAATTTTGTCCAGAAGATGTCAGTGCTGTCCTTTAGTTATTGCTGTGGATTTTGATGACGATGGGGGGTGATGATCATTTACCAAAGGAGCTGTGGATAATTGTCTGGAAAATGAATGATTAAGTATGATATTATCTGGCCCTCTTGATCTTCTGCCATGATCTTATAACAAAGGACCAACTGAAGAGCTTATTCCAGCTCTAACATGCTGTGTAGCAAGCTGTATGTATATGTGTTACATAATGTAATGAATCTGCCCTGCTGCACAGTTACACTCAATGCAATGTTTTTCCAGAGTGACTGCAATCTAAAAAGTTCATTCTCTCCATCTGCAGTGCACTACCCCCATAAAAGAACACGTAAACAATGCGTTGTAACAATACAAGATAACGATATAAGACTTTGTCTTTACTGAAACAGTTCAGTTGGTGTGATTCCCAGCTGGGGGATCAATGAGGGCTCAGTAAGTCCTAGCCAGATCGATCCCTTTATCTATGTTGCACTAGGGATCTATCTGCCATCAATCAAAGAGTGGTAGACACCTCCCAAGGTCAGAGCCCTGGCTGTCAATAATACACATGATTCGGCATTTTGCTAACAGGCAAACGCACCAGTTTGTCAGATACATATTTATCCAACTGCAATAACATACTGCACTTGACAGGTAAAGAAGTGTACTGACTAAAAACAACTAACTGGTCGAGTAAGAGTTAAAGAGAGTTATGTGAACTAATAAGTGAACTGTAGACCTGGGTAGAGAATAATCAGCTCCTGGGATAGATACAGGAGGAGGTCTCTGCTGCAGCTGGCAGGCACAGGCTGCCACTTACTGAACATTATTATTCCAGATTATTCACAGCGCTGCTTTCAGCAAGTCGCAGACTCCACTAAGGAAACTTGTGCTGATCCTTTGCTGACCGAGCCAAATGTACATTGCATCGCATGCAGAGAAAATCTGTAAAGAAAAGCTTTTTGTTCACCAGCCATTAATCGGTTCTGTTTGGTTGCTGAGCTGTAGATAATTGCTTATCACAAATAAGCCACTGATTGTGTTTTTGTTTTAATGCAAAAGCCATATGGCATACGAAGAAGCGCGATTTATAGGGATATCAGTGCTCACAGACTTGGCACTGACAGATGTACTGCAGGATGTGCTGAATCTTTGGTGTCTGGAAGTTTCACAGCTGTTCTCCAAACCTCTGGCATCCTCCCAGCCATCCTGCAGCATAGCGACAAAGAGCCTGATCAAGCTGCGTGTACTGCTGCTGTAGTAAGGAAATGGCTGTGAAGTAAACACGTGTGTAGAAAGTGTGTATGTCGTTGCCTGCTTCTTGTTCTTTGCTTCCACAAATGGTCTGTTTCCCATCTGCACAGCAGCAGGTTGAGGTGGTGGAGAAGGTCACATGTTGTGCATTGACATTGTCCCCCTGGGAGATCTTTGCCTCTGTTGTTATCACTTCTCAACTGTCACTTTCCAAGCTATAAATCTCCTGGAAAATTCATACTGTTAAAGCTGAAAACTAAAAAAGTTACACACAAAAAAACAGAATCTGAAAATACCATTCTCATCTACACCCCTCCCATCTGACGAGTACAGGTATGTGCGTGTGCACTTTATGCCTAAAAATAGTTATAATTCAAACCCTACTCCCCCAGGTGAAAGCCCTCTGGTCACCCACTGCCACCCCTACATTTGTCTTTCCACGTGGACTTGTCATCTGCTCTGAAAGGCCCATGACTTAAGTCCCCTGTCACATGCTCGATTTTTAAAGCCAGAGGAAGTGCAGGAGCTATTACCATTACAATTTGCTGTAAGGTTATGATGGATTTTTTCTCCATCACCAAAACAAGTTGCCAGCTTTGCGTCAGGTGTTAACAATTTCTAGAGGATATTTCTGGTCAGGCTTCCGATCGATCCCAGGCTCCTCCAGTCTACATGCCAAGTATCCTTGGGCAAGATACTAACCCCATGTTTGCCTACTGGTGATGGTCAGAGGGCCTGGTGGCGCCAGTGTCCGGCAGCCTCGCCTCTGTCAGTGCGCCCCAGGGCAGCTGTGGCTACCATCACCAGTATGTGAATGTGTGTGTGAATGGGTGAATGACTGATTGTAGTGTAAAGTGCTTTGGGGTCCTTAGGGACTGAGTAAAGCGCTATACAAATGCAGGCCATTTACCTTTTTTTTTTAAAAAGTCCAATAAAAACAAGCATGTGCCGAAAAAGTCTTACGTTATCATCAACTTTAATGGTCCAGTGTCATCGCATTAGGCTTGCCATACTATTCTCCAGCTTGGGGAGCCTGGAGGACAAATGATTGCTATTGGAGAGAAGTAAAGCTGTGTAATGCTGCAAAGACTACGGGGCTTATTGGTTTGGAAACCCAAGAGAAATAATCAAAACAGTTTAATATTTGCATATATATTTCACACTCGTGAAATGAAAGGTTCTATAAATGGGTATTATGGGGGAGTTTAACGTAGTTTAAAAGGACAGGCCATCTGTCTTGTGTTTTAATGTGTAAAATACTAAATTTAAAGCAATACTCTGAAATGTACAAAGGAGTACTAGGGCCACGTAAAGAAAAAAAATACATCATTTTGAGTATAAAAAAGTCTAAATGTGCAGATAACAAGTTTCAAGAACAAGTGCCACGATTGCTATACACAATGCCATGTGTAGATGTGATCACCTTATACTGATCACCACACTGTGTTTATGTGCTTGAAGAGAAATCATTTCATGCCATGTTGCTAAAAACTGACTCTGGAGTACGATTTGACTAACTCAAAGGGTATAGCAACCGTGGCATTTTGTCTTAAAACCTCCACATTTTCGCAAAATACAATTTCGACTTTTTTCTCAAAACAGTATTTAGATTATTTTCTCACAATAGATTATCGACTTTAATCTCAAAGTTTTGACTTTATTCTCAAAATGATCAAGATATTTTTTTTTCTGAATGTGAACCTAATGCTCCGTTGTAGAAATGTTACTTGCCTTAAAAGCCTTGTTGAAAGGAAAAAAACCCTCAGATTTGTGTGCCACTTGCGTGCTTATTTAGCTTAGCATCTTCTGGTAATTAAGAAGACTTCTACTGCGGTTTTCCCAAAGAACAAATTTGCAATTAGACACTGTTATCGCTGTGTGACCTAAGTTAAAGCTATTACCCTCCCATTTCTATTCTGTTGCTGGGCTAAGCTAAGCTAAGCTAACATTTGGTGTTTTTTTTACAAGCCACTTTCACATCACACAAAAAGACAGTGAAAACCTTTAAAGAACCCTTGGAGAAACTATCAATCATCTTAACTAACCAAATAGACTACAGTCCAGGAGTCGCATAATATAAATTTCAAAAGGATTCGGACACAAATCCAGCATTAGAGTTGACTGGAGCTGAAGGGTGGTGTGGATTGAGTTGTGAATCGGGCAGAAGAGCAACTAGCGGAGCGAATGAAAATGACAGCTTCATGCTCCTGTCACCCTGACAGAGGGAAGACAGATGAGCCGCTTTTTCCCCGGCAACCCTGGTCTCCATCCGTCATCTCCTTTTAAACTGATTTGCCGAAGAGAACATGTCTCCGCCATCAATTACAGCGGATTTCACCGCAACAAAGCTGATCAGATAAAAATATTGCAGAAGTTCACTCTCCTCCGGTGAACACGTCAAGCTGCCCTCCCTGCTGTGAAGTCGCATGAATAAACTGATTTCCAGGATTTTTAAAGTTGTTGTGTAACAGTGTGCAACTGAACTCATATTAGATTTGTTTATGCATGAGCTATGATTTCCCTTCGCTTTAACAACACTGAGCCAGCTCAACAGTGTGTATTAGATTATCTCCAGCAGTGCATTCATCATTCCTAATTATTAATGTGCCACTTTCATAGCCAATTACCTGATAAGCTGGTGATCCGACTTTTTTCTGACTGTGTTAAATTTATTGCATTAACATCTTTATTATATATGTATATAT
>VOQK01028068.1:0-10213 GCA_015052645.1 Benitochromis conjunctus
GCATGACAGCTGTGAGGCAATGAATTTCCTTTTAAGCATCTCAGTTTCAAACATCTCAAACTCAAGTTTACTAAGAGTTAAAATTATGCAATTTTAGGTTGTCAGTTAAAGTGTGGACGCTTTGATAAAATGGTTAGCTGTGTTTGTAGTGATTGTGCCTTTTAGGGCATTTCAAAGCAGCTCCACAAAACAATGGTTAAGCCCAAGGAAGTCACCTCCATCTTTTGTAAACAGTCTATCCTCAACACCAGATTGTCTTCTCTGGATGGTGTGAAGTGTGTTCTTTTCACAACTAACCGCACACAGAGGTGATGAGATCTAACACAATAAGCCCACCAGTGCAAGATATAATCACACGCTCTACCTTCAGCTTGCCTGTTAAATCCTTAACTTGTTATGAGTATGCAATGTGCACATGAAACCATTAATAGCTGTTATGTCACAAGCTGCCGCATCTGGGTTTCCTTCAGCATTTACTTCACTGTTTCACCTCTAAGCAGCTCTGATTATTCTTCTTTTATCCTCCCGATAATATCTACAAGCTAAGTGACAGAGGCGGATACTGCAACGTAGCACACTTTTCTAAGGATCCTCTTAAATTACCGGCCAGTGAGAACATAAACAACTCTGAGCACAGGGAAATAAAATACACAGGAGGATTTTAACCTTGGAGCTTGATTAAAGTTTTAAACTGCGCTGGGGAATTTCTAAACTTTTCATCTTAAAATTGAGTACAGTCCCCTAATGCCAAATCTAAATTAGTCTGCAAAAATGATTTGGCAGGTACTGGTGCGTGTTATTACATTACAGGACAATCTCAAATCATGTATTAATTCACTTGCTAATTAAAAGTCATTTTTTAATGGTTTTTTTTCTTATTCTGGCAAAGGAAACTACTCAAGTTCATAAAGAAATGCTTGATTTTTTAATCTTCCTAAATATTAACCTCCTGTAAGTCTCAGTTTTTAGTGACTTGATTCATAGACCCCCCCCCCCCAGCCCTCTCCGTGCACTGCTTTCACTTTTACAGTAAAAACACTGGGATGTCTTATATAATGCTGAGTGTGCTGCCAGGTGAATTAGAGGCCAGAGCTTGACAAGGAAAATGTTTACAGACAAGGGAACTACGCCTCTGACAGAAAATCCCCACGTCAGTCCGCCTCGCCGAAGCGTCCTCATCAGCAGATCTGGAGCGCTGCCAGGGTCAGGCTGGGTCACAACTCAGAGGGGACTTACTTTAATCAGAGGCGCACTTCCTTCCCCACCTCCTTTCAGGCGCACTGAGTGGATTGTTGCGCGCATGAAAGGAAACACGCCGCGATCTCGGCTGCGCTAGGAGGATCCGTGGGACTCCAGCACCGTAGAAAGAGCAGATTGATCTGATACCCACACCAGTGACAATGTTTGTTCAGCTGGAAGGGCTGATATTGACTGATACTTACTGAACACATCAGAGGAGGAGCGGCTGTCTATCTACTACAAAGGAATCCAGTTAAACTCACTTAAAGGACTTCATCTTAAAGGTCTTCGCCTCTCGAAGGCTTTTTTTCTCTCTCCAATTTTCTCAATTTCAGGTGAAGGCTCAACACCAAAATCAGGACGATTAGAGAGCTTTAGCTATGGATTGGCAAAGGTTTCATGTAGTGATTTAGATGAATATTAATATTTTATTGTTCTTCTTTTCTGGCTTTCTACAATATAACGCTCTGGGAAATGTTTGTGGTTTTGGGAAACAATCTATTAAAGATGAGGTAGATTAGATTTAGGTAATAAAATTACTCATGAAGAATTTAGGAATGGTTTTGATCATGGTTCATAAATAAGAGATCTCTGATGGCAGTTATATAGACCTAAAGAGATACGAGCCTTGGCTGGTAGTCACTCCTTTTCTGCTCCTTTATACTTCTACCTTCCTACAAATCACAAATACTAAACACTTTAATACATTAGATGAATAACAGAAATCTTTGACACTAGGATTCAGATTAAGGGTATTTTTCACACCGGTGCTGTTTAGTTTAGCTTAAATTGAACTCTGAATTGTTTCTCTCATTGTTGTGTTTCATGTGTAAAAACTGCAGCAAGGCTCTTTAGAGCCGGTGGTCTACCAACTAATAACTACCAGGTGTACACTACAAGCCTGAGCTAAATTCAGTCCCACGTCTTCCAAATAGCCACATCCCAGAAAGCTTTGGGAGGCTACCGTAGATGCACAGAGTACCAAATGTTAGTAGTAAAGTCTCCATGTTATCCAGTAGTCCACAACACCTTTGTTGCTCCTGCCACGGACACATCCAGCCAGTAAGCAGACTGAATTCTGTCACGTGGTTTCTACAGTGGTGCATTAAGAAACCAAACCACTGGACAAAGCTAGAGGCTTATTCAGACCAAAGCAAACAAACTACAGGTGTGACAACGCCATAAAACTGACTACAAAATTAGACATGGAACAGTATTAGCCCATACTGGTTTTCAAATGACAATTTGGCCAATAGTGAGTGCTGGTACTGATAGTGTTGTCTTGATTTTTATTTGGTTTCTGTTAAATTTAATTCTCCCTTGTTTCCAGAGAAGCATAGAAATGTTCTTTATACAAATAACTTACCCATATTAAAGTGTTTTTAAATATTGAGCCTAAGCAGTCTTGCCATGTAATTTGCCAGTATTTGTCTAACATTCAACAGGGCTGGTGTAAGCTGATGCTGACATTAGGACAGCCCAGGACACGACAAAGAGCCAAAGTGTTCACCAGCCTCCAAAGCACCCATTCAACCTAAGCAATCCAGATCCATATACCCACTCACATGGCAGCAAAGAGTCCTAGTGCCAACCGCAGGACAGTCCCAGAGGTGCTGTGTCCATGTCTTGACTGATCATAGTAGTTTTTGCCAGGGCAGTGGAGAGCTGCACAAAATTAGGCAGACTAATGCAGTTCCACATACACTGCCTTCATTTTACTTGAAAGAGTACACAGTGGTAATGCTACCTTTCCTTTTAAATGCGAGTACTTCCCCATCATTGAATAAGACTTGGATGAATTTGCAGTTAGAATTGCCTCTCAAATGACTTTGAAAGCATCCTGATTGCAGTCCGCCTCTGTGCGTCTCTGCTGGATTACTAAAAGTGGCTGGTAGGAAGGTGGGCAATGAGTGACGCAAAAAAAAAAAAAGACAAAGTGGTAAAAGTTTCTATTCTTATACAAGCACAAAGTGTTTTACTAGATGTGGAAATGAATTAAACCATAAACCTCTATGTTTTTTTTCCATCTGCACGGATGAATCACAGCCATCTACACTAACACTGGAGACTGTGATTAGATTAGTAGCTATGCAACCAGACAAGAAGGTTTTTCTTGATACAGAAGAGCCAATCTTCTTGTCAGATGCTGCAAGTTGAACGGGAGGCCAAACACCCTAAAAGCTGAGGGAAGATTTAAAGATCCTTCTTTCTTTGTCTTCTCTTTTACTCTTCTTCTTTACTCTAATTATGTCAGTGTCGGTTTTACTCCTCAGGGCTCATCGGTAAATCTAGGCTCGGATAACAACCCGTCCACGGGCATAAAAACACCCCTGAGTTCATCCATCGTGCTATCAGAACAGAAAATCACACTACAGAGACATAGTATAGACAAAGCAACAAAACATCTCCCAGAAATTATACTTCCAGTGAGGGAAATATTTCATGCTTTACAGTTTACAAGGTTCATCAGATCATTTTCACTACACACCTGAATGTCCTCAAACTTCGTAGTCTGAATTGTGATTCCAGAAAACAAATGACGGCATCTAATATTAGCTAATGAAATGTCAAGGCCGAAATTAGGGCCTTTGCAGGTGGTTATTAACCGTGAATAATTAACAGTTGGCGTGACAGGTACGGAATAACAGAGTGCGATAACCACCTCATAGGAACGAGCAGGGTGTGTGTGTGGTTCACCCGAGAGAAGAAAATGAGACGGGCCTGTACCGCAGTGCCTTTCCTGACATCCTGCTGATTTTTAATTTTTCAGGAGAGAGCAATTTAACACATCAGGTCTTGTTTTAGGAGGCGTGCTGAATAAAATTAGCTCTATGTATTACCCAGGGGCCAAATGCTGATTACCAAAGACAAAGAAGAAGAAAAAAAAAGAATTGAAATGAAAAGTCACAAACAAGATAAATAATCAAATATACACAGGTTAATCAAGTTATATAAATTAGTTCTGGAATATAGAGCCCATTAAGCAATCAGCAGGCTGGTTCATTATTTAAATTGTATTTCTTTTTAAAGGAATGTGCCAAAAAACTTTGAGTAAGTGGAGTATCTCTGGGTTTTCAGCTGTTAGATGCATAAAGTAAGCAACTAATCTTGACGATGAAGCACATCCAATTTCCTTATTTAATTTCATTACCACACCAGATCTTCAAGGATTTTGATATTCATGTACAGGACTGTGAAAAAGTCTTGAGTCTTTTTAAAAATTATATTTTGGTTGTAAGAAGCCAGACCTTCTTGTAATTCTTTAAAGTGGTCTTGATAAAAAAGTTCTCGAAACTTTCTGAAGGTCTTTCAAAGTTTTCCCCCTGGACATTGGCTGCTTTTCACTCATTTTTGTCCAGTCCTTGTGCCTGACCATTTTCAAGGGAATATTTTTTGTCTCTTTTTTTAAAATTTGTTGAACCACTTAATGCTGACATATGACTCATTCAAATATAAATAAGTTGTTCCCATGTGTTCCCATTTGAAAATGCCAAAGATAACACAGTTTGAATGGTGTTCAAATAGCATTTTTGGCATTGACTAACAAGGTGAGTCAATGTTAGTGAAAAATCAAGCATCCGGTCCTTCAGTTGATATTCTACTGTTCATTGAAGCCTCATCAGAAATGGTCTCAGTGGAAGGGTGGCTGTCAGGAAGCCATTTTTAAGGAAGGAAAATAGGGAGAGAAGGCTGAGGTTTACCAAATTACACAAGACATTGACTGAAAATCTGTGGCAACAGGTCTAATGGAGTGAGCTCAGGAGAGAGCTACAACAGTGAGTGTCTACACCCATCTGTAAAACACAGTGGAGGCACTGTCATGGTGTTGGGCTGCATTTCAACCAGTGGTATTGGGAATGTTGTTAAATCAGTGACTTTGTGAACGTAGAAAAGCACGATCAGATTTCGATCCAACACGCAAAACCACCAGGGAAACATCTGGCTGGCAACAGCTTCATTTTTCAGGACACTGCCGATGCAGTAAATACATACCTGGATAGAAAATCACAGCAGAATACTATCAGTCATGGATTGGCCTCAACATTAATGAAACAGTGTGGGATCATCTAAAGGCAACAAACATCCAAAGCAAAGCTTTAAATGTCCTTCAAACAGCCTGGAGAGCTATTCCTGAAGACTACTTAAAGTAAAAGACAGCTTGCCTATGAGACGTCAGGCTGGAGGCTGTTCAGGTTTTTGCAAGTACTTTCCTGGGTTTCAGTATTGAGTGAAATTCTGGTATTGCGACAACCTTTTTTTCAACTGCCGCTAGTCTTCTTGGTTGGAAACAAGTTCACATCAAAAGTCTACCAAATTTTGTGACTCTTGGGGGCAATGGCAAACACGAGACCATTATATCTTCATGCCGATCCAGATCACTGTTTGTAAAATGGCAAAACAGTGTCTGTGAAGGTTCTCAGTCATCCAGGTCATCGTAGTCTAAGGAGATTCCCTAGGGAATCTGGGACTCCCCACCATTTGACCTTAGAACTGAAGAAGCTTCTCAGATGAGAGGTGAAACGTCTTCAAGCAACTTAAAGAAGTCCAGACGCTTTTCTTTCCTAAGCTCCTTAGGCCGCAAAACAGTGCATTAAGCCTTGGTGGGTGCTCGTTAAATTTGTATTTAGTGTCTTTTGTTATATTTGTGAAAATATTTCCTTCTCTTGATTGTCTTTTTTTTAATCCCTCTGTGTGTCTAATAAAGCTCTCAGAAGCTCTTTATATTAAAAAACAAAGCAGTTACAGTGAGTTGCAGCACACGAACAAATGAAGCCCACATCCTGGCTCAGATATAGCCCATTTTGTTCCCGTCACTTCCATCTATCTCTGAACTGAGCACACAGATGCACAAAGAGACAAACTGACATGTTTAATAGTCAATTGAATTCTTCTAAAATTCTGCTAATTACCGAGCTCTGTTTCCATCAACATGCTTTTGTGTAATAATCCGATTAGAGGAGCTTTTCCAATCCTGCTATGCAGCAAACACATACACGCACACACACACGCCCTCACTGACCAGACACATAGAGAGCTCCAAATTTAGATAAATATTCACTTAGCATACAAGGGCGGTAATTGTTTTGACATTTTATGGTTTCTTCTTTCTTTTTAGCCAGAGCTGTGCATTTAGGGACTACAAAAAGGACATTTAAACAGTTTGAAGTTCATGTCTAGACGACTGATGTTTAGCATTTCCATGGCATAAAGAACACTGTGGCATTAACACCAAGTTCTCATCTGAAGTGTTTTCATTAAAAAAAACAAACGAATGGAAATAAGCAGATTTTCTTTCCTGTCTGGAGATGCTCTCTCCCCCGTCTCCCTCTGCAGTCAGGCTGACTGTTCAAACAGCGGCAGCAGGATTAGACAGCAGTGCTGCCATGCAAGGCTGGAGTCAGAGTTGCCCCTGTTAATAGCTGCCATGAGATTCAGGGAGGTAGAAAGGGCAGAGACAGCTCATAAAAGCACAGACTGATCTAAGGCGCACAGACAGGAGGGAAGGAGAGAGGAGCAGGAGGCCCAGCCAAGGCGCAGGGAAACCCCCATAAACCAGGACCATAACTCTGGCTGACAGGAGCCACTGATGCAGAGGCAGATCAGGGTTATAAAGATCACGCTTCCTCCCTCTGCTACTGCCCAGGCGTTACATCAACTGCTATATTAGGTGGTCATATGCACGGAGCTGATTCCTGCAAAAAAAAATAAAAAATCTCCTTTTAAGCAAGTCATGCCTCTCTACAGCCAAGTTCTAAAGACCTCATTATGTGAAAAATCTGCCTCTTAGCAAGGACCAGTTCCACCATGATGCCATTTGTTTAAAAACTTCCCATGCCTTGAGACAGGATGGTCTTTACAGCTGAATCAGACCAGGACCCACACTCCAAACTAACTAAATCATAATATCTTAAGGTGTAGGTCAAGATCGGTGTTTTTTCATCCACAAGTGGTCACGGCAGATGGCTGCCTCTTCCTAAGCCTGGTTCTGCCAGAGGTTTCTTCCTGTTAAAGGGGAGGTTTTCCTTCCCACTGTCACCAAGAGCTTGTTGTCTGTAGTGGTATGGATCATCATGTGTTATTCACTCCTGGCATACAGCTTGGGTGGCTAAGGATTGTCTCATTTCGTAGTTGGCATCAAACATGTATGCGTACATACTGGGTTGCCAGGTTGCACTAAAATAAGTAGAAACTATCAGTGTGTGGCTTGTGTCATCAGATAAACACACCAAACATACTGATTTGTGCATTCCAGTTATTGAAAACAAAGTTTAAGTGTCAAGGAGTAAAACGGGAAGCTTCTTAAAAGCCCACAAAAAACGAGGGCGTGGCAGGTATGCAACTATTTGCTTCTCCTATTTCTATATTAATATAAACTGTAATTAATTCACCCAAATTCACGATAAAGCTGTCCTCTTTTGTATGCTTCCTGTTTTTGTTGTCAGAGAACTCTACAGGCATGAAATAGCGATGCAAACGCAGTCCAGACCAAGACTAAAGTAAAACAGTTTTTACTGTTGGGCCATTTTAAAGTTTACTTCTCTTCACTGCTCAAATTTATAACAGAGTCTTATAAAATCACCTTTCACGTAAGTGAAAGCTCTGGCTGTTCTCTGTTTTGTGCTATAGTCACAAGTCAAATGATCACTCAGCGGCTGCACAGCACATCAGAGCGCCTGTTACCTACGTAACCAATGCTGCCTCATTTAGAAATGACATCTTTCTGGGAAGAGCCGAGCTTTGATTTTTGAAGAGTAGGCCTTAAAAAAACAAAATTATCAGCCTCTAAAAGCTCCGTCCACCACATGTTAAGAAGCACTCCTGGGTTAGAGGCCCAAAAGGGAAACTCTAAAACTTACCTTTTTATTTTACAGCTGTTCAGCTGGTGAGTATTTTTTTTTTAATAATCTTTGCCAAAAATGGACCACAGCTCACTGTAGCATTTCTGTGAAAGCTGTTGTATCTTTTCCAAGATACATTTGAGAAAGTTTTATCTAAAGGACACATTTTTGTATTTCACCTCATTAGAATGATGATTAATGAAAGCATGAACTATTAGATCTCATGACAAAACTGCAGATGTCTGTCTGTAAGGCACAATATGACATATTTAGCATTTTAAGAGCAGGATATCTTATCACGATGGAGTATTTTTACAGCGAGGCAAGTAAACAGTGTGAATATGATTTATATAAATCCAGTGAAGGAGCTTTTTGTAGCAGATTTTTACCACATGTGAGAGGAACATGGCAGTAAGACCTGCTCAGCCTGTTTCCAATAAAACTGTAATTGTTGCACGAGGGACCGTATTTTAAAACAAGAAGACACGACGTGAGCGAGTGCTACAGAATTTAGCATAAATGAAGCCAGATCTTCACACACATTGTTTTGCATTGCAGGCAGACTGAGCTGCAGGGACAGATTGCTAAGTTGTCAAAGAGGAAATCTACAGGCTCAAATGTCTTCATAAGAAGATTTTTTTTTTAGCTATGTGCATGTTATCCTATATGCCAAGTGCAGTGTGTTTGAGAGCATTACAAGACTAAAACCGTTTCAAGCAGATTTGCAGCATCTTGTTCTTAAAGCTTCTTGAATTTCTGCCGCACTACACATACCGTACACTTACTCCCCCTGTGTTTGCGTTTGACAAACAGCTAAACAATAATTATCTGTGCATCTTTGACTGCATCTCTTACCAACATGTTTCCCTTCTCCTCTGTAATGAAAGCTTGAAAGAAGGGCGCCTATCCCCTTTTCATTCCCGCTATTAAATGTTATGCTCTAATTGCACCACCGATCAAGACGTTTTTGTTAGAGCCCTTCACAGATTGACTCAAATTACAGCCTGCACCAGTGCAGGCTTTGATGAACTACACCTTTCAAAAAAGTTCACTTTCTGTTTCTTGGTAAAACTTCCATGTGGGTAGATGCAGTAAAAGCAGTAGAAGATGGATGTATAAAAACAGTCAACTAAAGTTTTTCTGTGTCAGAAGCCCTTATTTAGTGATGATGTTTCTGAAAACAGAGATGTGTCAGTACAGTGAGATCGATGCATGCTTTCCTCCAGGCTTTGTCCACTTTGCCTGGATGGCCTGAATGATTTTTGCTATCACAGCCAGCACAGGATCAATAATCACTCCTCCTCCCTCACTCATCACCGCAGCGGCTGCTGAGATTATTTTTCTCTCTTGATTATCTGGCCGGCCACAGTGGCTGCCACTGGGTTGAGTTTAGGTTAATTGCAGACTGGAAGGCAAGGTGAGAAATAATTATGATTACATTCATCTTATCTACAAAACAGGAATTCCATCCATTTATTGCTGATGTGCAGCACGTGAGGATAGCCGGTCAGAGCTGTGAATAGGTGCCCATAAATACTAAAATCAACAGAACCTTACCTTCAATAAACAGTTCCAAATTAAAATTCCCATAAGCATAAACAAAGTAAACAATGTAGCCTAATATTTCCCCAGCACACCAACACATACTGTCATTGAATAATAATGCTGCATGGATTCTGCAAGCATTAATAATCCAATAAAAAGTGGGCTTTAATAGCTGATAACCAGCCCAAAATAATTAAGTCCAGAAGGGGCAAGAAAATAGTATCGAAAGACACGAGGGCTTGGAAATGCAGGGCTGCGCATGAGGAAACATTAACAGCAGCGTGACACAATCAGGGAAAGATGGGAACAAACACACGCTAAGGCCTAATTGGGGAATGAGACACAGGTGCAAGTGATTAAGACAAACTATAAGAGTAAACAGGAAATGAACAAAAACCGTTACTGAAAAAAATAAAGGCATACGAAACACGAACAAACTAATTCAACTGCAAACTGAACTTTGACACGTATCATGAATTCAAAACGTACATTTGAAATAGGCATCCCAAATGTATGGTGGCCCTAAGAGGTCAAACGGACTGAAAACCCCACTGCAAAGCAAATGAAACACAACAGAAATAAAAAAATAG
>VOQK01028068.1:15754-30498 GCA_015052645.1 Benitochromis conjunctus
TCCCCTCAAAAATTTAAAAAAAAAAAAAAAAAAAAAAAAAAAGCACACTTCTCTAGTTAAATCTTTGACCTCACGCCAGGCTTGGACTGACCCTCATCTTCTCTCTCAGAACTGCCTACTTGAACTGTCAGTGCCGGCCTCTAAGAGTCTCTACATCTAAAGTGTTTAAACTGTTCATGTTTAACTAAAGAAACCCTGTGCTCTGCTGTTCCTTAGGTCCTGCTTAAGAGTCTGCCTAAATTTACTAGGTTTTATTTTTGACAGCATCTAGACAAACACAGCGAACACGGTGCCTCTCCATGAGACTACAGCGGCTTTTGACAAAACGGCAGTATTTAACATCCTTGAATGACATGATGATACTCAAGGACGGGACTTGTAAGCAACTCACAGAAGTTGTCGTTTGGCATCACTGACATGTGATGGAGGACCCAATGGTGCCATGTTTAGAGGAGAAAGGATAGATGGTAGTGAAGAGGAATATTGGACCGATGGTCTATTTGGTGCTGTCGTTTCCTTGTTTGCATTTACAGCTACTTCTTCATGTGAGTGGATCAACTATTCTATCAACTATTCATGACTTACTCCAATACCACCTCTCCCAACTCCAGATGTGGACTTTTGTGGCCCATTAAAATCTTTTCTACAGATGGTGCATCATGATACCAACACCAAAGGACATCTTTTGGCGTATCTTTATGACTCAGCGGTAGTATTTGACACTGTGGGATGAGAAGCCACTGGACCGGTAATATTAAACATTCCCTCAGCCAACCAATTCAAGTAAGATCTGAATTTTAGATATGCCAGCTTTAAGCCCTGGACTGAAATTTGTACTTTACTCACTCACAAGCCCACCTGAATAAATAATACAGCCTGTAAGAAGCAAACACCTGAGAGATAAACTTTACTAGAAAATGTCAAATAACACTATGTCCCTTACTAGCAAAAAAAATAAGTAAATAAATCAAACTTGTACTTCTGGCATCTTTCCTTTGTGACTTTGACCACTGATCCTCGAGAGGCAGCTGTCCAACAGCATCTAACTGATTAAATCTGCTTGCTTTACAGCTGAACAGCCAGTGTAACGCCGACACGCGGGATCTGTCCATGAACCCCCCCATGGCCAGTGTGCCCTTGTCCGTCATGAAAAAACATGACAGTCAACCCGTAAGCAGAAGCTTAGGCATCTTCTTAGCAGCAGCTCTGAATTATTTACCCAGCAAAGCTTCAGAGATGCTTCTAAAATGCTCTGCAGAATTTTGGCTCCGTCTTTTGCACCCTGACATGTTACGCAACTCTGTTTACTAGTGCGGAGCTTTCTGGTCTGTGGAGCTGCACTGCAAGAAAACACGCTTCTCTTGTGTTGAAATTTGGGTCGAAAGGTGTGGAATGACAAAGAGAATAAACCCCGATCTGCAGGAGTTAGTGATCAAAGCAGCACACTGGGTGTTCATGATGTTTGGGGGGGGGTTCCCTTTGGTGTTTAAATATTAAATGATAAAAATAAAAATCAGATCAATCAAATGTATTTAGGATGAACAAACATTACATTTTTGTTTACTGTATCATTCATAGGCCTTATTCCTCGGTGTGCTCCGGCATTCGTTTATTCAAAGAGCACTTTAGAAGCAACAGCAGCCAGCATCCATCGAGTTAAATCATATTCAGGCTAAATGAAATTGAGGGGCCGGTTGAATCTTTTGACTAGAACTGTGCCTCAGACGAACTGACCTGAGTCAGACACACTCCATTAGCTAATTATATCCCTTTAAATGACAAATATATAAGTCAGAGGGCAGCCACTGTATGAATACCAACTGGATTTTACCACGTGGTCACAGGCAGAGGCGATAACGCCCTACAGCAGGAAGCAAAGGGAAGGAAAAGGAGATGAAAGGCTTCCCTGCTGTACCAATGAAATCAAGACCAAGCTGCTTTTTTGAATGTGATTAGGCTGGAAGAGTTCAGAATAAATGAGAATAATGAGCAGTGGTGGGAAGAAGGAGTGAGCCGAGCTAAACTCAATCCTCTAATGCCGCCCCACATCGGGGGAAATGCTAACCATGTTTCAGAAATGATGATTTCAAAATGATAACTCTATTTCTGTTCTCCCAGGATTGAATGCTAAATCATTTTCACTGTTCACTGGAGCAGGATAATTTCGACAATTTGCCTTGACGGCCAAGGCCGCTAATAATAACAGCACCTCGATGGGATACGGGTTCTAACAAAAATCTATGTGCTACTGTACTGGAGCGTCTTTATCTCTCACATCTGCCACAACAAATGTCTTTAGAGTGTTTTATCCACCACAGAAAAGCGAAACCAATGCAGAAGCACTTTAAAATCTGCATTATTTTTAATGACCAGCAGAGGGCGACTCCTCTGGTGAGAAGACGTGAACCTGTGTAGAGGTTTCTGGGAAAATGGCTTATATGTAACTCTATGTGGTTACATATAAATCTCACCACTGTGAGGTTCCCTAATGGTAAAAACCACACAGCTATAGGAGCAAAGTTTCATTTACTATTTATACATGGCCAGGGGTCTATAATTGACACAGCAGATTCAGTGGAGACCTGTCGCTAGTGCTTCACACTGCACTCGGCTATTAAAAAGACAAAACACACACACACACACACACTGGGCCCTGTCTTCTTGCCTGAAAATCAATCTCGCCATGCTATATTGAAGGCTGTCTCCAACTCCAAAAATACATACATTACAAGGTACGGGGAAAGGCTTTTACCTCAGCTGCATGAAAGAAGCGCACAACACATGCATCACAGTGGGAAAACCGTTTAAGGCGCTTAATTTGAGGACAACTGGACTTCTTTTGGGGGTCATGGGTACTTAACCTCTGTTTTGGTTATCACCTTGCAGCAAGAGTGAAGGGGAAGGTTTACAAGATGGTAGTGAGGCCTGCTATGATCCATGGTTTCGATATGTTGGTCAAAGGATGCTGTAGATGCAGAAAAGAGGAGGATAGAGGAAGACCCCAGAGAAGGCTCATGGCTGTAGTGAGGGAGGACATGCAGAGGGGTTGGTGTGACAGAAAAGGAAAGGGTGAGCTGGGACCAGCTGAAAGAAGAACTTTGGAGGTGGTCCTGATACACTGGATGAGAACATTTCAGGTGTCCTGATGTGACAGGACCACCTTCAAGGTGACAACCTCACTAGAGGTTAAATACCTGGGACTCCCCAGAGCCTTCTGGATAAGAAGTGAAACGCCTTCAAGAACCTAAAAGTCTAGTTGCTTTTGATTTTAGCTCTAAGACACCAACAGCTGGAACACAGAACTATACCATGATGGACTGCGTGATCCAACTTTCTGCCCTTTAACACTGTGCCTTTTATCTGATTTTTATTATTGCGCTACGTTCTGAGTTTATTTAAAAGCAGCCTTAAATATTAAAGTTGTTCTGAACACTGTTATGCTTGCACGTCAGCTCAGATCATGAAATACAGCAGCCGGCTATAAAGAAAACAATGGAGGCTTTAAAATGAAAGCTCAGGGGCAAAAATGTCTCATTTTGTTAAATGAGACGCCTCCTCTGCACGCATCCCTGGGAGAGACAAAGATGTAAGGAGATGAGGTGAGGAAAGGACAACGAGTGTAGACAAAGTGAGAAAGGAGAGAAGGAGATTGCCCCTGCACAATAATCAAGAACCAAAAACATGATTACAATAATGATAACACTGCTGAAATAGTTTTTGCACTCTCTGGCACAAACCCGTCCACGGACCGAGACATCACCCCACTGGGTTCATAAAATACATTACCTGAAACGTCATCTTTCCCCACCATCTTTCTGATGAGGGAGAACAGCTGACCTGCCAACGTGGCTCTAAAAATGTTAATTATTGGCTTTTATTTTAATTATTACAAGCCATTTCCATGTGGTTCAATAAGCTACCCACCGCTGAATGAAGAAAGGCGATAAGTAGAATGTAAGTTTGCCCGTTTTTACTGCTTGGTCCAGATCTCTCGAGATAGTGTAACTGATTTGTCTTTTGTGCCTTTTGCCAAAAGACAAATAAATTCTTTAAACCTCTTCAGTCCATCACAGGAAATCACTGTTGGTGGGTGGACGGTGATCAGTGTGCACTTGTTGGTTTATTTATGGTGGCACAACTTGCTATAGCATCGTTCCAGCAAATAAAAGTTTGAGTTATCACCTCCTACGCCAGCTGTATACGTCAGTGTATAGAGAGCAGACCTTTTCTGCCTCTACATTTCTAACTGCACTCCAAGTCTAGTACAACTTGACAGAAATGCACTACACTGTGTATGAACAGTGTTTACATATGCATGAGTACAGAGAGAGAGCAATGGGAGAATTCACCAAAGGGACTGACTAAACTTTACTAATTTAAAAAAAAGAAAAAGAAAAAAAAAGCTTTCTATCCTTAGAAAGTATGTGGGTGGTTTGAACTCTAATGGTATTTACTGTACAGTAGCTTTATTCCATTCACAAGAACTGTACACATTTTATTGGTTACAGACGTCAAATCTTAACCTCTTCACATGACACCGTCCTCATCATCCACATCTGTTCTTTCAGCCCACTGAATTGAGGTCATCGCTTCTGCACATATTGCTTTAAGATAGCCTCTTTCGCCTGTCAGTAGGTCTCAGTTACCTCACTCGTTAGCCGTTAATCAAGGCCTGTCTGCAGGACTTTTCTTTGGGTGTTTAAACTTCACCAAAACTAAAGTATTTGCTTGTTTTAAAAGGAAAAACAACCAACTTGGGTTGATTTAAGAAAACATCACAATTTAGGGTATAATGCACCTTTAATGAAACAAGCCTGATATTTCAAAGTAGACTACTTTACTATAGATTTTACATTCATTTCCTCACATAACCGCTAGTGATCTCCTACATGCTCTGTAGAAGAATGGACGATAACTACCTACTGAGCAGACGAGAAGGCAAAAGGTGTGTGCCTTAAGGAGATATGGACTGATTATGGCCATTCAATGGGCTTCAACTGATAAGTTCTCGAGGCAGGATTTTTCAAGTCTCCTGATAAGATATCTACTTTTATTAAGGACGTTCTTGGCACCTAATTTTGAAGTATTTAAACAGCAGAGAAAAAAGTTATGAAAAAGCTCGAAAAAAAAAAAATCAGAAAACAGTCAAATCTGAGCACCAACTAATGGATTGAAATATTTTGCGGCCTGTTTGAGTGCCATTTGAAACCTTAGCCAATGTTCTTCAATAAACAAAACATTGCTTAAATACCACTGAAATGTGAGGCACGCCAAACACACAAAAGATTTGCACACTTCAGCATTCCTCTGATTGAGTGGTTAGACGCTGGTTTTCTACATCAAAGAACTGCAGAACGGCTCTGGTTTGTCTTATTTTCCTCCCTACCTTCACATCACAGAGACCTGCCATCTGCGGGCACCTGTATAACATCTTAGAACAAACAGTGTTGTTTATTAACCCTGACGGGTCTAAGTCATCATGAGTAATCATCAAAACCATAAACCCTAACACTAAGTGTTGGCTATCAAAAACACATCAAACACACAAAAACACATCAAAAACTCTGATTTTTTTTTTTCAAAAAATTTCTGTTTTGTCTTTCTCCAAAGTCTGGTATTAGGGTAAAGTTAGGATTATCACCTTTGATAAATAATTAGTTTAACTGACTAGCATTTCTGTCTTTGATAATGAGGCCAACACGTTTAAATCGACTTGTCCAGATGTCCCTGAAACAGATGAAACCGCAGACAGTGAATTTGAATGGCCCAAATCTTAAAGGATCATTTATTCAAGTAGAATGCTGCAATGGTCCTGGGTCGATTTTCCCATGATGCACTTAGTGTTTCTTCTTCATTCACATCTTTTCACTCCCCACTCTGCATTAATCATCCATTATTATTAAGCTCTGACAGTCTTCCACAGTGTGTCTGTTGATCCGTCTTCCTCCTCTCATCCCCAACCAGTCCTGGTAGATAGCTGCTGGAGGATTCTTCCAGTCAAAAGGGAGTTTTTCTTTCCCACTATTGCCAAGTGCTTGGTCATAGAGGTTTTTTTGATTGTTGGGGTTTTCTCTGCATTATTGTTGGGTCTTTACTTTAAAATATAAAACAGCTTGAAGCGACTGCTGTTGAGATTTGCCACAGTCCAACACTCCAACACTCACAGAATTTGAAAGCCCTCAAACTTTATGTTGAAAAGTTAGAATACGTGAAGTTTTGTGTGTTTGTCTAATGTTACCCAAATATACCTGACTGTCTATGAAACTGTGCACACACTAACAATTTCTGCTTATTGCACCCTGTAACCTGCAACCTGAGTCAAGCAGTTTAGGCAGCTGATGTCTGCGCAGACACACCAGGTGTTTGCTGAAGGAACTTGCTGGCGCCTCAGCTGGTTAATAATTTCAGCCGCCCCTACTGCAGAAACAAAATAGATTAATTAATTGTGCAGTGTGTGGGGCTGCTCAGGTGTGTGTAACAGCGAGTTTTTGACTTTAGTAACTTTTGAAAGACATTACTCAAGTCAAGCTACCAGAATCAATTAAATCTAGACAGCAAATTGATACTTTAATCATTTCAAAATCTAAACATTAGCAAAAATGAACAAATTGTTTTGGGAAATACAAAAGTTCATGCTGCATCTCTGCACGCTTTAACTCTTCACCTTTTGGACCCTTAATAGGACTAACCCTGACCTGAGCAGTTTCATTCATGTTTCAGGCCTCCTTATAGATCAAAAAGATTAGTCATGCATCATAAACTAGTGAGGTTGGTCTCTGCCTATCCGGCTACTGTACCCTTGGAAAAACATGGAAACTATTCTAATAAATGTCTAACCAGGTCTTTATTGTGATATAACGAGGTGTCAAAACTCATCATTAAGAGTAGAGGGGAGGCAGTCAAATGTTGTCTGCTGCTGCGTATCCCAAAACAGCTGGATTGTGGAGAAGATTGCCCAGGCCTACACCTGCCCAAACAGTCAAACAACCAACTGCAATTTCAGGCAAATTTCAGGTGAGAATCAAATGGTCACAAATAGAAACGGATATGAACGCGACAAAAAATTACCCAGTGAAGAGAAAAACAAATATTACAGGAAAGTTCAAGGTTGTGAGACTCTTCCTTTTCATCTATTTGAGGAGCAAACACTGGCAGAGCGGTAATAACGCTCTGATAGAAAGCCTCTTCCTGTGATGAATTGGCCTGCTGCGTTCATCGTGCTAATTTCAGCCGTCTGACACTCGCTCGCCTGTTGCAAGGCATGAAGCCCGTCAGCTGGAGCCGGGAGCCAGGATTTACTTTCAGACCCATCTGCTAGTAGCAGGTAAGCTGCGAAATTTACCATCCAAACACATTTTTTTTTACCGTCCATTAAACCTCCTCTCAGAGAAAGCGCAAAATCCTCAATATGTTTCAGCTGAAAAGTTTTTTTATTGCAGAATTACATCACTGCCTTCAAACTTTTAGACTTCTTACATCTTTTTTTTCCCCTCTCTCTGGTTCTTTATTTCTTTGCATCCTCACACAACGGCCTTTTTAGCAGGTCGCACAGGCTTCATATTATTACTGCAACATAACCTCAGCTGGTCAGAGCATAGAAAACAATGATTTCAGCCTGGCAGCTTTTCCAGAAATAAATTACCACACAACTAGCCAGTGACCCCATTTTATTTTCTTGCCAAAGCCAATTTTTGACTGCATTTGGAGCTCGCTGGGCAATAATTTCAAATAGTGGCCAGAGCGCAGCGTTGCTGTAGGATCAAAGCTAGAAAATCCCTCCTGGAAGCCACATTAAAGCAAATACATGAAACACTCTAGCAGCAGCATCCAAAACAGCTAAAGGGAGTTTTAACTGGGGACATGTAACTGACAAAGCTGGAAAATGAATGTTTGAAACAGATGCTGCAACATCATAATCAACATATTGTGCTGCATAGGATTTAGCTGAGCAAATCTTTTTACAAGTCTATAATTTCTGACTATTGATGGAGGATTTAATACAGGCTTTAAGTCAAACCTCTATTTTTTTGCTTTCAAAATGTTTTTCAAGGGTTTTTAGGATGATGGCAAACCAAAGTGTCAGAAATCTGACATTTGAAATTAATTGGGAGTTTATTTATTAGTTAGGTTTGTTTTTTTTTTACATAACCTGTGAGTGTTTTCCTCGCTGTTTAAGGAATTAAGTAATTAAAATAACTGTAATTTTAATCAGCTAGCTACTGTGAAAATGTATCTTAATTAAAATCACAGATAGCAATGAAAAGGTTTAATTTTTTTTTTAATGGGGGCTGGAGGGTAAAAATTTTAATTTATTCAGTAAAAAACTTTTCACAAAATTTGTTGCAACAAATTTGAGAACCCCATCAACAACTCCAGTGGGTGGAAAGTTGGCATGGTTGTGTGCTGATTGACATCTATGTGTTGTAGCTGTGTGCTGTCAGCAGGGGGCAGTGTCAAAAATGTGGCTCTGTGAGCTACTTTTGTTCGTGCTTCAGGTTAGCTCCCGCTGTAGAGAAAACTGAAGTCAAGATCTTTATAGTGAACTGTGACAGAGGTTCACTGAACATCTGCGCTTCTATGCGTAGTATCGTCACTGTCTCAATAAGCTTTGTAGGTTCTTTGCAGGAATACATCTGCTTAGCTAGCACATGGACAGTCCTCAACTCTGCATAGTCAAATTTAGCCAAACACAGCACCTTAATGTCACCCTGTCTCTATATCTAGATTATATGCCAGAAAGGCTCAAATTATTTAAGGCATACATAAGAGGTTTTCTTAAATTTCTTAGATCCAGCTTCACAGAAAGTATTCAACCCATGTCAGTTTTTGAGAGCAGGGCTCCATGGTGTAAACTAGCCTGTATACCTGTAGTGTTTCATGTCCACTTTAATACAAGTTTGACAGTACTTAACATTGATGAGCGTCTACATCATTCAGCTGCTTCACTGGAGAGGATCTCGTCCTGTCCTAACACACTCCCGCTCCAATTAGTTGGACTGTAACTTTAGTGAAAATTTTTTTTAAAAGTAGTCTTTGTTCTGCTCTGGAGATCTGCTGTAAGCTCAAGGGCCACCCAACACCTGCAGAAGGTGAAGAGCTGGATCATGCTGCATTACACTGAGCTCACCAGAGCTGCAGAGCAGAACAAGGAAAACAGTCTCCAGCAGCAATCCAGGATCATGGAATTTATCCGTGGAATATGAGAGTCACACAAGGCTTATTTATTTATTAGTCAAAGGTAGCGGGGAATAAGAAAGTCCATTTTTAATGGGTAAAAATTCCTTTGATGCAGCCATTAAGAAACCTTCTAAACAAATGCTGCTAAAGTGTTGACAAGCTTAAAAGAGGAGACTTATAAAACGTTACAGCTTAAATCCTGCTTTGTCAAAGACAAACACTTTAAAGAAATGGCAGTAAAGCAGTAGATTAAAGAACAAAATGCTGTGCCTAGCAATACATGTGCAGTCAGCAATATTTTCATGGTAAAAACTTTGGAAGACCACTCAGTAGTATGTATGTGCCAAGAAAAAAAGAAAAAGATGTCTTCTCCAGAATACCAAAAGGCACCAGCAGCCGGAGAAACCATACTATTAATGCAGAAAGAGAGAGGTTTACATTAAAGCTGACCCGCACAGCACCCCCCAGCACTTAATGGTTTCTAAGTCCAAAGTAAAATGCACATCCAGCTGTTCCCAACTAACGTTGACTACCATCATTTTCTAACAGTATGCACTCCTGATTGCAGGGCAGCTTAGAATCTCTGATTTAGAGAGTAGAGGTGCTCCGACTCTCTTTTTTTAAACACAAGAGCAGGCACCAAACTCTCCTTAAAGTTCAGTTACATTAGACAAATTCAACAGGAAGGTATTCCATTATTCATCTAAAAAAAATAGGCTATAGTTTAAACCTGATCTAAAAAAAAAAAATGTGTGACAGCAGTAACGTTATAAAAGAGCCTGTGACGAATGTGAAATAAAGATATAAAAAGTACAGTAAGGTTTGAAACACTGCAGCTCCTCTAGTAACGATTCAGAGCAGAAACCCGAGTGGCAGTGCTTCACTGAAGCGAGGATTTGAAATAACAAACCTCCCGAGTATAACCGTTAAAAAAACAATGGCGAACAAGCAGCAGAAACAACCTAGTAATGAGACGTCTCACTTTCTAAATAGTTAAAAGAACAAAACATAATAAAAAAGGAATAATCAGCGACAGCTCAATAATGAGATGTCTCTCACACACACACACACACACACACACTGACAAAACAACACGAGCAAAAGAGTCTCTCTACCTCGTCTAATCTGTTACACAAAATACCAGCAAAATAATGTGTTTGCTTTTTATGCTGCCAACTTCAGAGCAATGAAATGAAGCCAGCATGTCCACTGGCTGTAATACAGTTGGAAAATGTACAGATTCCAATTTCACAACTTGTTAGGCTGCGGTAAATTGTTTTCATGCTTGGTAATCGGGCTGAAACGTCACAATGCAAGAAGAGCGGGAGAACACACTAAGGCCGACGTTATTGAAACACAAAGAGCTTACCTGTAGCGGCAGGCGGAGAGATCGGGTCCAGCAGCATGGAAAGAAAGAGAGAGATAATTATGTTAGCAAGCATTACGCTCTTAAAAGTCAGCTGAGAATACACACAGACAGATAGCAGCGGATCAATGCGACTCATATGACGGCCATGAATCTACCGGTATCAATAAGAAACACTTAAAAATGTGTCTTCTTGCATAAGACACTAGCTGAGGTGTTAACTTATTTGCTTGGGGTCTGTTCCAGCCGGATGGCACACATATGACCTGCTGGTAATTATCTGTTGCATTAACGTCTGATGGATGACTCGGTTTTCTTTTCAAGGCCCCTTGAGCAAACTATTACCGTTTATAATGTGAACAAAGAAACGCCCGGACCGTGCTGATGAATTGTTCCACTTTTCTCATTTCAGCTGTAATGATTTCTAAAAATGCTTGCATGATAAGTCCAAGAATTTCCAACTGCAGTCCATTTTTAGTGCTGTACACTTTTTCTGCAGTGATGTCATAAAGTGTGCATGGATGCAGGGAAGTGCACGGGATTCCCCAGGAAATTTTTAGTCAGGACTGTAAAAACAATTAACTTTTAAGTAGTTCAGTTATTTTAATTGGCATTTAAGGCTGTCATCAAAAAATGTGATCTTTTTAATGATCCAATTTATGGCTGAAAATGAGCCTTAAGTGCTTAAACAGCGGCCACTCTGGCCATGGGTGGTAATTACAACATAATACAATTTTATTTTTTTTTTACCTTGAAACGGTTTCTCTCTAAAATAATAATATTAAAAGACATGTAAGTAACACAATAGTTAAACTCCTTTAAGAGCTCATGGTCGTCCTACAGCATGTAAGTCTGGACTAAAGACTATAATTTAAAAATGGATGCCATCCTGATGTCACGAGTTTGGCATTTTACAAGTGAGGGGTGCACCTGAATGAAAAACTGAGGGACACTGACAAATCCCTACCATATGAGTTTGTAATCTCCACCAATCTCTAAACCATGTTTTATTATTTACTTTAGTCTAAAAGCGACCAGCATTAGCATCATTAGCAAAATTAACACCCTGTTATAATAATTAAGACTTGAAACTGAAGACTGATACAATAAACTCTTCAAGTAAGTGTTTAAATAAAAGGTATAAATACAGTGAGAAATGGGGGGGACCACAGAAATCTCCCCCTGCTGGAAGAATACAGGTTCGAGACACTTGTACATTGGCCTCACTTTTCTAGCCACAGAAGCAACCTCCATGTTTATCTTTATACATTTTATGAATAGATGTATTTATTGTTGGGGGTTTTGTTTTTTCATTTTTGAAAAGAAATTTGTTATTTTTAAAACACTACACTGTCTCACTTTAAGACTTTTTCTTCACTACTTTGCTTAAATACTGCATTCTAGTCACCTATGCTTAGTTTGGGGTCATGAGCATGCTCAATGGGGCCCCACATGTAATTTTTGCCCTAGGCCCTCCTATTTTATCAACACAGCCATGTGTCTTTACTAACTGGTTCATAATTAATTGGAAAATATATGTATGCACACTTTTATTAGTATTATTATTATTTGCAATTATTTGCCACTGTTGTTGCCCAAAAGTAGTCTGATTTCAATCCAAGTCAACAAAATTTGTATTCCAGCCAACCCAAGTGATATTGAAAATTTTCTACATGCCTGAGGGGACATCATTTTAGATCAGAGAGAGTTAATTCCTTGTTTGCATGATGCATTAAAAGTAGGTTTCCTTAAGAAAGAGAAAATGAAGCAGCCAGTCAAAAAATTACTCAATTTAAAAGCAAGTTTGTCACTGGAACGCTACAGTGACCTTGACATATTCCAAGGAGTTAAAAACAATCTTGTGTTACTACGTCGTGTATTGGCCTGCAGCTAAAACGGATTACTGGCAGCTCTTAGATGTCCAAGGCTGTATGGAGGGCTGTTTGGGAGAAACATTACAGAGGGCAATCATCCCTCCATCAGTCCTCTCCCTTATGTAACTCGCCACCCACTGAAATGAAAGAAAGCCTGCCTGTCAATCAGCTGGTCAGATGATGTGGGGGAGTACAGGAGAAAAATGTGCTACAGAGAAAGACACACCGTCAAGGTTCATTAACACTCCCTGTACTGACACCTTTGGAGTAAAATCATTATTCTGAAGAAATTAATTAGGGGATAAAATATCACCACATTAGAAAAGACTTGAACTTTGAAGAAACTACATCACAATGTAGCTACCCAGGTGGTATGCCAGTGTGCAGAGTGGTGGCTTTTTAAATAGCTCTGACAATTACCAATTTAGCACTTTCAAACCAAGATGAGGAAATGGAGTTTTACAAAGGGCACAAAGTTACCGCGTTTTTCCCACCCTGGTTTACAGAGAAGCCAAAAAAGAAATGATTAAAAATGTTCTGACACAACATGAAGGACAGCAGAGTTCATAAATATCAACCCTCAGATTATAAATCACTCAGTCAAAATTGCCCTTGAATAACTTTTCTATGACAGTCATCAGAAGCTGTACAGTTCTGAATTCTACTGTTTTCATAACCACTCTCACAAAATATGTTGTAATGACCCAAGACGAGGAGCTGGCAGCACAAAGACTCGTGTGATTCTTTATTTAAGGTGTTAACTTTACAGCCTTATAATTGTGAAGTGATTTCTGTGGTTTTACAGGCCGGGGATGATGCTGAGTTTGGCTAGTAATAGGCCATCATGACTGATGCTGATGTGGCGAGTAATGACCTCTGGCCACTCTAGCTGCATGTTAATGTGTAGTAAAATCTGCAGTCCTGTAGGTGTGTGGCATAGCACAGCACAAGCACAGAAAGTGTAAGTGGAAATAGATAACCGTCTCTTGTCTGAGTTCCTTCAGAGCCATTTTACAAATTTGCTCTGCAAAATGCGACGATATATGCAGAATATCCATATACAAGTTTCCACACTGATTTGTATTATCAATTCAGTCACCCAGTGACTCCAAGAAGGCTGGGTAGTCTGAACTATTGCTTGGCAGGTAAGCACAAATGATAGTGACAACCTATTCTCCGACCCAAAGGCTCAGGACAGAAAGCCTCTCATTCACTGGCAGAAACCCAAACATACTGGCAGCAAGCTGAAGGGATACAAGAGTATCCTCCCCTGCTCGCTGCCTCTCACAGAGGGCATCTCCAACAGTTGAACAGAGTCCTGCCCCTCTCCAGGAGACTGGTTCCAAGCTGTGCATTCAGGTGAGCCTGACTATATCTAGCTGGTGTCACTCAACCTTGCACCCTAGCTCTGGCTCTTTCCCCACCAGAGAGGTGACCTTCCATGTCCCAACAGCCGTAATCAATAGCCGGCTATTGGACAGCCAGGGTCTCCATCCTTGACTGCTGCCCAACACATTTATATATATTATTTAATAATGAAGGTCATTTTTGTACATAGTTTATAACTGAGGATTACATTAAGAAATAATATACATAAATCTCTTTTTTTTCACCACTGATAACATTGCAATATTAATTACTGGGTCCTGCTGAACAGTCTAGTAGTGGGATTACTTTTACAGCCATATAATAAACACAAACACTCAGTTGAAGCATTATAAGTCAGTCAGTAAGATCAGAATTAAATACATGAAACCTTGATTCTTCATCCCTTTTCAACATCTCACAATAAAATTATTTACTTATGACTTAATGGTAGTTGGCTACAGCTTGCAGGAACGAAGTAAATCAACGAAAGCTACCTGTTGTCACGGCGCAGGATACGGCGTAGTGTTTTTGAATACAGGACCCAAAAGCAGATGCCGGTAGAGGTATTTCAGGTTTTAACAAAAAGTGAGCCTTTATTTGGCTGAAACTCAGCAGCAGAGATGAAAACAAGAGTAACTATGACAAGTGTGAACTCTAAGATTAACTTTAACAGACTATGCTAACTATGACATACTATGGTGGGAATAACAGACAACTTGACAATGAAACACAGAAAACAGAGGACTTAAATACACACATGAGGAGATCAGGGAAAGTGGAGACACCTGGGGAACAGCTGATACCAATGAATCATAATGACGACACAGGATAGATAGATAGATAGATAGATAGATAGATAGATAGATAGATAGATAGATAGATAGATAGATAGATAGATAGATAGATAGATAGATAGATAGATAGAACCTTTAAGGGTAAGGATAAGGATAAGGGTAAAA
>VOQK01028069.1:21323-37323 GCA_015052645.1 Benitochromis conjunctus
CAATTTTTTTTTTTTGATAATACTCCTGAAAGTAAGACTAGATAACTGTAAGAAAAATAAAATGTTTTGTGTATGTTTGGCAGCCTGCTCTCTCTCGCTCATAGCCATGTTGTTTCATTCTCTGACAGCTCTCATCAACAGCAGCAGACTGGCGCTGGCATTGTGTGTGTATTTGTGTGCGTACGTGTTTGCGCGTGTGTACGTGCTGTACATTCTCCACTGAGGGGCCAGGGGGTTACGCTGGAGCCACAGGGCCACCGCGACATCTCACTGCCCCCCTCCTTCACAGTCCCCCGTACCCCTCTGGCCTTTTGCTCCTCGCCTGGCTGGCAGCCCTGCATCAGGCAGACACACACAGACACAGGCACAGGCTCTGCCCCCCCCACCAACCCCTGCCAGAACACACACACACACACACACAAACATAACGCTCGCTTCACCACCCCCCGCTCGGGGCCGATCGATACAGCTCTTCGCCTTTCATCTGACCAGAGCTTTGGAGGAGCTGTGCTTCCTGAAGAAAACCCAATACAGCATTCCCTTCTCAGGGTAGCTTATTCTCTGTGTGTAAAAGTGTGTGTGTGTGTGTGTGCTCGTGTATGGTTGTCTAAATGTTCATGTGTTTGTGAATGAGAACGTGTGGGTGTAGGAGGCAGAGAAGGAAAGGTTTTGTGCGCAGTGGCCAGCGATGTGATAAATCAACTAAAAGATGACCATAATAACAGGGTGTTTGATTGTATGAAAGACCAGTGACTAAAACATATAAACAGGTTTGTAGTAGATGTTACAAACCAGTGGAACAAACAGTCGGATCAAATAAAACATCTGATCAGTGCAACATGAAGACTTACTCTTCGCTTTTTGAACGGCGTGTCCTGACTCAGAGAAAATCCTCCATGCTCTTTTTATAGGTCAGTTTCTTGCTAACCTTAATGTTATTAAAGTAGGAATACCTTAAAACTTCCTTGGGTGAAATTATTTCTACCTGAGCTGGCACTCAGATTTCTGAGAGAAAAGTTCAATCTTAGTGGAAGATACTCATAAATACTTCAAAAGCACTAGAAGCGCACTCATTCCTCCCCCAACTTCTCCTCCGCTTATCCAGCAGCTACCTGTGTTGTTTAAAGACTGTGACGCTCAGCCATCCCCGCTCTCTTCACTGCTTATCCTACAAATTCTGGTCCTGTTTATAGACAGTGAAGCCTAACTTCCTGCGTGAATCAGCAAAAGACTGAACCTCTTCACTCAACCTCAATGTGTTAATCAAGGGAGGCTGCCGAGGTCACACAGAGGTCAGGTGAAAACACCACCTCCAGGGACAAAAAAAAAACAACACACCACACGTGATTGGCAAGCACACTGTAACGGGTTTAGATTTTTCAAGGCTCCAAACCTGTATCCAACCTGAATGGAGATTCAAAAGTCAAGACAGATTTTTGAGAAATAAGCTCTAACTTGAAGAACCTGATTTTTCTTTCACATTTTCAGCTGAATGTGAGAAAAAAAAGATGTTTAGCTAAACAGCATGGCTTCAACTCCACCCTTAATTCACTCTGTAATTGTCGCCATACTCATACAAATTAAACCAAAAAAAAATCTACTTGTTTTGTAACCAGTCATATTCATAAAATGCAATTTTATTTATTTTACAAAATAAGCTTTTCCTGCGCGGACACAGACTGCACAATACGTAACAAAATAACGTCAAAAGCTAACTTTCATGGGAATAGCTCACATCAATAAAGATGACTGTCTGTAGGCACTTTCATTATGTGTGGCATGAATGCATATAATACTGCAAGAACTCAGTTCAAGGATTCACATTCAGATCTGCACTGTTTTGTATGAAGGAATGTATTTGTTCGTAACAAACCCATGCACTTGTGTTACTAACAAATGTAAAGATATTCATGCAGAACGAAGCGTTTCTGGCTGAAAACGTGAAACAAGAGTTCTTGATCAACCACGTTCAACTGCTCGTTAATGCAAATAAGCCAATCACAATGCAGACAATCAGTCCATTTAGGCATGAAGTTCAAACCGAGCATCAGAATGAAGAGCAATGAACGCAGCATGGTTGTTGGTGCCAGAGAGGTTGGTCTGAGTATTTTAGAAACTGCAGATCTACTGAGAGTTTCTCCACACAACCATCTCTGGGGTTTACAGAGGATGGTCCAGTGTCAAAAGACAATGGCCAGACTGCTTTTGGCTGATAGGCAACACTTACTCAAATAACCACTTGCTAAGCACAAGAGCATCTCTGAACACACAGCATGCACAGTCTTGAAGCAGACAGGTTACATCAGCAGAAGACCACATTGGGTACCACTCCAGTCACATAAGAACAGGAAACTGAGGATACAAAATATTGTTGCTGACCATGTCCACCCTTTTATGACTACAGTGTACTCATCTCCTGCTTCCAACAGGACAATGCACCATGTGACAAAACTCAGGTCACCTCAAACTGGTTTATCGAACATGACAATGAGTTCAGTGCACTCAAATGACTTGCACAGTCAACATCATGGATGCGCTGCCAACAGATCTGCAGCAATTGTGTGATGCTGTCTTGTCAATATGAACTAAAATCTGTGAGAAATGTTTGCAGCACCTTGTTGAATCAATGCCACGAAGAACTGTGTTCTGAAGGCAAAAAAAAGCATCAAACTCAGCACTAGCAGGGTGTAACTAATGTAGTGTCCCGTGAGCTTATGTGAGTCTGTGCCAGTGACACTTAGCTTTTAAGTCCCTCACCTCACAATATTTTGCTACAGACTTTAAATTGCCGTGTATATTCAAATTTAGAAACAACCAAAGGCACAAAAAAGTTTTAGTGTGACATTTTAAAACAGGAAAACCCTCCCACTACCCCTGCTAAACTCCACGGAGGATTTGGTTCAACAATAATAGTTTAATGCTGATTAACATTCACAGCAGATTGTTGTAAAGTGAGCAAATCACACAAATAATAACTTCTCAATGGTTTCCTGAAGAGTAAAAAAAATCTCAAGTACAATCATCAAGCAAAACAATGGATGCAAGTTTCTCATTTAGGTTCTTAGTCTGGATCCGCTGCTGTCATCTTTTGGAGGGGTTAGAGCTTAGGATCTCAAAGCTACCCACACTCACAATAGATGAAGTAGTCAACCCCCCCCCCTCAAGATCTTGAGGTCTATACAGTGTAACTGTTTTTAGACAGTATGATCAGTTACTATGAAGCCATCAAGTATTCATAATCACTTTAAAATGACATTGTTATGGGCAGTTTACAAAATAATTAGGATTACAACATCAAGAACATTGATGGAGGTGTTACTTTGATCTATGAACTTCACAACTGATTCCCAGAAGTCATCCTGTCACATGAATTTCCAAATAAATAAATAAAATAGAAAAAAAAGTCTTCTATCTTCATGGTGTGCTTCTGCATTGCTTGGCCCATTGAGCACACACATTTAAGTTTCTCACCCAGCCCACTCTGTTTTATTTTGCTCATAGCCCTTAAACAGGGATAGTCATCAGCTTCCAAGGGCTTCAGAAAAGCTTTGAAAAGTTTTTAAACTATAAAACCCAAAAATGTAATACTTACTACAGGGTTAAATAAACCAATACCAACACATAATAGAAGAAAGAATGCTAGTTCTGCTCAATTTCCATTTATCTGAGGAGATGGAAACTTTGTTTTAGATAACAGGCTAAAACTTTAGACTGATATGTGCAAACTCGAAGGTTGAAACAAAAGAAGTCTTTTTTCATTTTTTTAATCCAACTTACAGGAAAAAGGTGCAAAAAAAAAAAAAAGAAATTAAAAAAAGTTAAAAGTCCCCTAAGTCGTGTCATCAACAATGCCCAGTGTTTGCTGGTTTTTTTTTTATTTACTTCCACTTTGCTGGAGAAGGTGGAAGCCATTTTTATCTAGGTACACGTAAATTCAAACACTACCACCCACCTTTCACAGAAGCTCAACACAGGATGTTGTCCCAGCAGATGTTTAGTCTGCCCAGAACAGCACGCCATCTTCTGTTTTTATTGGCACTTTGAGTCCACTGGCTTTCCACAGAGGAACCACAGCTTTGGTCACTAGCACTACCCCCAACCTGACCCACACAAACATATGCCAAGTCTATGAGGTACAATGTCAAAGAGTTAGGACGCGAGAAGGCGACGCAGGTTAGGAGCAAGCGAGCTGAGGCCAGATCCGCAGCGCCACGGACAGTGCAGTATAAACAAGACTGCGCATGGCCACCAGGGATTGGTGCATTATCCCAGTGGAAACGTCTGTGCAAGGATGACTCAGCCTCCACACAGCACAAAAAGACTGGAGAAATGCTGCTCTGTCCCAAACAGTTTCCAGACTATTCAAAACAGGCCTGTTAATCTCAGCCTGATGGTAACCAAATGTCAAGTGAAGGATGAGAGAGCTTTGTGGTTATCACGTAATTTCACAGTCAAGACAGATAACTTCCAAACCTCAATTCTGGCGTGCAGGAAGTACTCGGATGCCATAAATATGTAATAGACATGTTCATCCTAAGCACAGGTTGGGTAAATACCTGGGATTTGATCTAACTGGGTGTGTATCCCGCATGCATGTTTGCAGAGATTTAAATATTGTGCGTTCTTAGGAGTTCAAATGTAAGTTTTTCTAATTATATAAAGTCTTGAGACACCCCTTATTTCTCTATAATATGGTACCAAGAAGCCAGACTTTCAAATTATTATGATTAGTATTTTATAATTATGTAAAATGATCTTGAGTGACTGTTCTCCAGGCTTTCTGAACATCCTCCAAAGTTTTTCTTTAAACATTAGCGGCCTTTTTACTCATTTTCAGTCCAGTTCTTCCACCTGGCCATTTTCAGAGGAATGTTTTTGTGGATGTTGTCTAAAAACTATCTACACAGCATGTCCTTAAGAGGGGGAAAAAATCTAGAAAAGATCTGACACAAGACCTGACAGATCTATATTTTTAGTTGACCCATGTATTGTTCACAGAAGCCTCATCAGAAATGGTGTCAGTGGAACGATGGCTGTCAAGAAGCCATTCTTAAGGAAGGGAAACTGGGAGAAAAGGTTGAGGTATGAAAAATTACACAAGAACTGGGCTTAAAATTGGTGACAAAAGGTCTCATGGAGTGATGTCTCCAAATTTAACATTTTGGCTTCAAATTGTTGTCATTATGCAAGGAGGTCAGGAGAGAGGCACAACAGTGAGTGTCTACGGCCATCTGTAAAACACGGTGGAGACTCTGTCATGGTTTGGGGCTGCATTTCAGCCAGAGGTGTTGGGATCTTATGAATGATGATGATGAAATTATGAACACAGAAAAACTACCACTAGTTTTTGATCCATCATGCAATACCATGCAGAAAGCATCTGATCTGCATTAAAATGATCTTAAACACACTGCCAATGTAGTAAAAACATACCTGGATAGGAAAACAAACAACAACATACTATCAGCCGTGGATTGGGCCTCCCCAACATTACTTATTAAAGCACTGTGATAATCTGAAGAGCTTTGGATGTCCTTTAATAAGCCTAGAGAACTATGCTTCAACTATTAAAGAAATCACAAGAAAGCTTGCCTGACGGAGTCATGTTCAAGGTTAAAAGGTGGTCATGCCAAATATTGAAATATTGACTTTCAAGCTTGTTAGAATCGTAGTTTATGTATGTTTGCACATTGCAATTAATCGTGCCACACATTTCCCATTTTGCTAGCAAAATATAAAGAAATGAGGTTCAAGAGTTTTGCACAGTACTGCACACCACACTCTTTTTGGTGTTCTGCTGTCATTTTTTTTTTTTTTAAATATGAAAGAGACCACAGCGCATGATAAATGATCGTCAATCAGAAATCCTGGGTCTAAGTTAAGTGCTGGTTCGCTCTTTGGTCTGTGTCAGGTGAAAGTTAAGGACAACCACTGTTCCCTGCAGTCAGAGCAAAGGAGGACAAGAGATCAAGATGGGAGGAGGAGAGAAAGGGATCCAGGAATGCGCGGCAAGGCGGCTGCTTTGGCAGGTAGATGAAGTGAGGATCACATGGGCCAGCGCGGGGGTGATTAATGCGCGAGGGAATGCACGGGAAGGAAAACAAGGCTATAAATCAGCCGCTGGGCCTCCATGCTAATTGTAATTGAAATGAATTTGTCTGGCCCATAGTGTAGGGAGTTGCATTTACTATTGACCAATAGGGCCCCAGTGGTCTAAGGGAAATGAACAAGGAGCGGGGCATGTCTGTGCCAAGATCGATGCATAACCCAGCGCGGATATTTGTGTCCCGTAAATAAAGGTGATTTGGGACTAAAACATGTAACAGGTGAGTCACTGTGTTGGCTCCCATGGTAACTTTGGTCAATGTGATGATGGAGGCCTTAACTCAGTGTATTGGGTTCTCCGCCTCTGGGCCACGGTTCACAAGTGAGGCCGTTTTTAAAATAATAACACATTCACAGTGGTACAGAACTTGCTTCAAAAAATGTCCGGGTCACTGCCCTGTGAGTACAAGAAAACTTCAATGATTTGTTGTTATAAAGCTTGTATTTTGCTACAAAGCTTCAAAAACTCACGCAGAAAATGTTCAAATGCCAAACTCCAGTCCACTCCCAGAAAAGGGCATGTAGTCCTTTATTTATTCATCCAACTGCACATCATCTAAGTGGGACAAGCATACCTGTCAGCGTGAGTGACTTTTAAATGAACCAGAGGACAAATAACAACATAAAGAGAAGACACCAGTGTTGTGCTGTTGCTTAAAGATGTCCACTCACAGAGATTGTGTATTCATGGGCCTTTTTTGGACATTTCTGGAAGTTCACAACCAATCGTCTTTCAGCTTATTCACAATGAGACGTCATAGCAGTGGGTCCGCACATTTGATTTGGCAGACTTTTACACTGGATGTTCTTTGTGACGCAACCCTCCCAGGCATTTGTGCTTCCTACCAGTCTCAAACTAGGGATTTTTCACATGTTAGGCTAATGTGTTAACCACTACACTAATGAAATTTAAAAAAACAAAACAAAACACTACTACTCACTTCATCTGCCACATGAAAATGCCTTTTTATTAGAAGAATAATTTGTTTTTCTATTGAGGTAGCAAAATATTTCACACAAAAAAAAAAAGATTAGACAACACATAGAAAATGAAACTCCAAATGAACAACCTTGCTCAAAGCCAAACGCAAAACCAGCCTTGGATAAATGGGATGTTGTGCCGAGCACCCAGCAGAGTATTCCCTCCTTTCTCTCTCTCTGGGATTTGATCTCCATGTTGTGATCTAATAACATTCCCCCCTGAGACTGCAGATAGCATCCCGATTACACTGCAGGAAAATAACATCCTTTCCCATTCGCACACATAGCGTTTCATAACATACCCTCATCAGGACATGGTTAAATGGCAACTGCAGTTGGGCAGGCTACTCATTCAAACCATTTCCAGCAGACATTCAGTGAAACACCAAGCACTGCGCTACGTACCGGGCAATTCTCTGCAACATGTTTGAAATTGCTTAGAAGATTTCACATGCTCGGCGACAAACTACACACACCAAAAAAAAAAGAAATTCACCCCCGCAATTTATAGCTCTTTGAACCCTGTGGGTGCAACGAACAATAGGAACAAAGCATTGTCTTTCAATTGTCTGTGACAGTGTGGGCTGCACAGCACAGAGGCCTTCGCCCTAACTATTGGGGCTGTGTTTGCTAAATGAGCCAGAGCAACACAGCGGAGCCCACAAGGCTCCACACTCTCTGATACGTCCAGGGGCTTTTCTCTGCCTGCACACTCTCTCCACCACCTTACCTCCTCCTCTACCCCCCAATCCTTCCCCTCCGTCAGGAATCTATATTTCATAAGCGAGCTGTGGAGCTCCAGTGCCCAATTATCAGCAGATAAGGCACAGGAAGCCCTGGAGCGCCGGCACGGCTATTTAGACGGGGAGGGGGGAAGGAGCTGGAGAACGAAAGGCAGCCAGGCAGGCAGGCAGGCAGGCAGGGACCCAACCCCCCAGGGGCACTTCGCCCTCGCTATTTTTTCTTCCTTCTTTTTTCTTTTCTCGCTCTCTCTCTCCCGTTCTCTCTCTCTCTCTCACTGACAGCTTCCTCCTCCTCCCCCCTTACCTTAGCGGCAGGGTTCAATTAGTGCCGACGGCGGCTAGCACCCACAGCCCCGCTTAGCCCGGGAGCTGGAGCCTCTATCAGCACACACCAACAGCACGCAAGGCTGAGTCCAACGAGCAAACTAACGTCAAGACAAGTTTTGTGTGGGTCTCGCACATATAGGCATGCACACGTACGCACGCACACAATCGTACAATCCAAGAGGCTTTTAGTATCTCAGCCAGGAGCACCACAGAGTCATCCACATAAAAATTTTAAATAAAAACTGAAAACTTTTTGCTACATTTTTGCTTTTATTCCTGAGACCATGGCACGGAGGTAAAGACGATTCAGTGACTAGCCTTAACATCCACGTCATGCATGAAAATGAGATATTATTCATTGTCTCCATGTAATAATCACGTCTCACTAATCCCTAGGATGTTACTTTTAACAAAGCAGGGATTTCCTAGTTAAAGAAAGGTCATATAAAAATATAAAAAGCTGACTAAATGTGAAATTATCAGCAGCCACACCAAATATTTCCTGTTATTTCAGTGTTTTTCAGACACGTCGTTGCTGCCTCGTCAGGCCAGCACATTTAATTCAGGACTTTTCACACTCTTCTGCAGCCCCAGACCTTTATTAGCGACGGGGTAAAAGTCAATGTGCCTCCCGCATTTTCAGACCCCACTGAAAAAAAACGAAAAAAAAAAAAACCCCTCCAACTGCCAATGTTGAGCAAGGTCAGCCAGGGGTCAGGCACAGCTCACGGATACGAGACGGATATCGATTCGCCGGGACAGGCCACGAACGCGCACACGCACTTTCTCTCCCCTCCTCTTTTTCTCTACAGTCACAGGGCAGGCATCAGCCAACAGATCAGCCAAAGGCAGGAAACGGCCGGGGTCAGAGGGGACGCCAAGTGTGTGTGTGTGCTTGTGTGATGATAAGACTAACAGCCCCCCGAAAGGCGCTCCACAGCTATGCGGGACCTTCAGGCTGGGCACATTCACCTGCGACCAACAAAAAAAATCACTCTGACCAAAAGCTGATAGAGTAGTCATCTTACCTTATCTTCTGTTATTGCTACGGTTTCTATCAATAGGCAGTTAATATTACCAAACACTTGCCACTGCAGGACAGTGTTTGAGTGTATTTTGGTGTCATTGTTATCCAGTGGCCTGCATCAGGGGATCCACCAACAGCAGGAAAGAAGCTGATGGTCATACAGCACCAGCAGTGTATGGGTCATCATTGTGTGCCATGTATGATTGTTATACTCAGGTAAATAAAAAGTTCTTATTTCTCAGTTTTTATGAATGCGTGCTTAAATGCACAGGTGTATATCTGGACCGTATGTGTGAAAGTCTGAAGCAGAGGAGAGCAGGCAATGCTCCCAGGCATAGAGAGTAGGCCAGCTCTATCTTCCACTACTATAAGGCAGGGCAGCATAAAGAGAAAGAGTAAAGTGCACTGCGCTGGATCAGTAGAGTTGTGCGATATCTACAGTTCAAACTAAACCAATAACTGCAACACACTCTGACTTAGATACAAATATGTGAATAAATTAAGTATCAGAAGATGCAAACCCTAGTTTCTATCCTCTTTGAACCTTATCTCATTTTAGGTTTTCACATAATTTTGGAAGATGTGACTGCCCTCTATATGTGGGGTATTCAAAAAGTCAATTTCTTGGTCATCTTGTTCATCTCTTTCGCTCTTTTAGCCGTTTCAACCACAAACTGCAGAAACACCAAGCAATTTTGATAAATAAGGAAACGACTACAAAAGAAAGCTTCAGATACAAGACAGAGAAGATAGCGAGGCAGTGAAGGGGAAGTGAACTTCCCCCGCTGACGCTCTTGTTCCACAGCAAGAATCCCCCGGTCGGTAGCCTCAAACATCTGGTTCCAGTTAGCTCTCAGTGCTTTGACGCGTTTCCTGTGCTGCTGCTGTTGCTGCTGCTCCACGCAGCCACGGCCACGACGCACACACCCCTCCCAACATGCATGACAGCAAAACTCTCTTGAGATGATACACTGTAGGTCATACAGATACACATACATCTACTCTATGTTCCAATGAGCCCAGAGTGCTTGAGGCTGTACCCTGGCTTCAGACCGTCTGTTACAGAAATGAGGGGGTAATGACATCATAGCCAGAGTTACATTAATAATCTGTGGCATTTCCAAATAAATGTTTTGATTCCATCACACATTTATATAACAAGCAAACATTACTCATCTCATGAAACCTAACACTATCTTTTTCCTAAGAATAATAGCAGCCAGTTCTATATTAAAACAGCAGTAAGTAAGAAGTAAGAGCGAGAAGAACAGGACAGTGACTTTACAAAAGAAATTCTTTAGCTCCTTGTTCCCAATATGAAACTCATAGTAATACTTTCTTGAAACCAATCCACAGTGAGAATTTGCTCAGCAGTAGTGGTGCGTGCGTCACTGTAAAGCAAACATCTAATGCTGTTTATGTTTCGTACCTTAAGCTGAACCGAGGCAGTTTCCTGCCAGTTACACTGATGCAGCAATAAAGTATCGAAGCTTTGAGTCTGATACACGGTCACAAACAAGCTCGGAGGCACAGTTTGTATTTTTGACCTGTCACGACACCATGTTATGTCACTCACTCTGTGTATGACTATAATGTTTCAGCGTAACTGCCCACATAATTAACAAAAACGCCTTCCAGTGAGGTGATTCCCTTTGTGGGGGAGTGGAAAAGGGTGAACCCAGAATGGAGAAATACATGTGAGAGGTACAAAAAAGAAAAAAAAAAACAACAAGGAGCCCACACAGCCCTGCTGCTGTGCAGAGGAACATTGTAACCTCGTGGGCTACACCGGGGATTACGGGTGGTGAAAGTGAGAATGAGGGGGTGAGAGGAGAGAAAGAAACAAAAGTGCAATGAAGAGGAGGTAAAGAAACAGGAAGGAGCTTCTCAAAGGCTTTCCTGCGTTGGAGGGACTCCCTGTACCACGCACATTCTCTATAAACAGAACACAAAAATCATTCTGTGAAATCACCATGTGACTGGAAATTTACTAACCTCGTGTTCGCCTACTCTTTAAAAAAAAAAGAGCCAGGCCAGTTTCCATTTCAATTTTAGATTACGCTACAGATGTCAAAACCCGGACATACAGCAAATCTAAGCAAGCCAATATTTTCTTCGAGCTTCTTAAGGGTACAATAACTTTGCAACTTTCAATATATGAATAATAGCGCATAAAGGTGTCTCCATCTAAATTCAGTTTGTGCTAAAGCCGTGCTTTTTCTAGATTTAAAAAGCCACACTTTAATTGCTCCCTAGCGCGGGTGAGCATGACCAAATGAGGACAAATGAAAGTTTAAGGAGGCAGTATTGATTTGTGTGGAGGTCAGGCGTAGGTCACCCCTATCAGAGAATCAACAAACAGCCGCCAGCACCCTTCTCAGCTAAGCCAATCACCTTCTGACCTGGTCCACTGTTACCATGGCAAATGACCCTGAACCACACAGACCATAAACTCAGCTCCTTACAGAGTGAAAGCAGCAAAGCGGAGCTACGCAAAAGATGGTGGAACCACAACAGATCTTTAATACAGATTTTACTGTTTCCCAATCTCCAGGGCTTGGCGAGTATTCAAAAAAATAGTGCTACTTCAGCAGAGATGTGATCCGGTTGTGCTATTGATTCACAAAACGATGTATTAAAATTCATATTATTCCAATTGAAATTTAATTGAAAAGTAACAAATGAGGGCTTTTGCCTGTATGAATCATTAAACCCTTAAAGGAACATCAATTTAATGGTTTTACATGCGGTTTAGCATTTGCTTTTGTGATTTTTTACTCTACAAACGCAAAATTCTCATCAATACGATGATGACTGCAAAAATATCACCCAGTCCAATCACTCCAGTCATGCCCTTCTTATAATCCAATTTTTTTTATCCATGTAGAAGGAAGAAATCTCAGATTCTTGTCTTATATCTACGCTTCCCAAATTACCCTCCTCCTGCTCCTCCTTTTAGCCCACTCTCCTTCTAACACCCCTCCTTCCCTCCGAGGCAGGCAGGCAGTGGTGGTAACCAAGCCTCTGGCAGTGTGTTCCTATCCTGCAGGAGCCCTCAGGTTCCAACCTGTCAATATCCCAGGCAGCATCTTGGCTCTGCTGTGGCTCAGTTAACCTCCTCACCCACCGCTACAGCACAAGAGGCTCCTGTCCCTCTGCCAGCCCAGAGACAAGCACATTCTATTCCCCCCACCCCAAGCACTACTTCTCCTTCACCTCAAATACGCTCCTGCACCACAAACACTGAGCTCACATCTGTAAAGGGCAGCACTCTGGCAGCAAAAGCAAGCAAGATGGCAGCTGACGGTAGTTTTCTGCTCACTGACATCTCAGATGCTTTTGGATGACAGTCACGTTGGAAGCTCACTGAGGGTAAAGAGGGAGGATATTGGAGAAAAGCCTGAAGCCTGAAGGAAAGAAAAGCTCAGTGACTCGGTGACAAAGGTCCCGTCATCTCGTCGTCTGTATCAGTTTCAGAGAGAAGAAGGGTCGCTGTAAAAAAATGAATACATTTTTAAAAAGAAATGGATGTATTGACACAGAAACAGGAATTTCAGAGTGGTTTAGGAGTATTTGTAATCTACAAATGCACACAGGGCCGATCCCAACCGTGGTAATAAGCGTGTGGCAGCATGTCACCCATCCCATCTCAAAACACACACTCGCTCCCACACACACACACACTCCTCCGTGCCTGACTGCGAGGCACCGTGGCTGTCTGCTGGGAGCTCAGGTTACGGCCGACCAGACTTTATGGAAGCCTCTCTCCCACACCCACTCCCCCTCCGCAGGGCTCCGGAGGAGGTATCGAGTTGCCGGTTCAGCGCCGGCCAGGCTTGGAGCTGGCGGCGGCTTGTGATCTTGGGTGCCTGTGTGTTTTATCTCCCACTCTTTGAGGATATCAGCACACAGCGCTGCTGTCTCTTCAGGTATGTAGGTGTGATTTACATAGACCCTTCGTGCTCATGCACGTACACACAAAATGCGGCCTCCTTCTCAGCACCTGTATTCTATATTCCCACATGCAATAAGAATAAATGAGCAAAAGTATAAAATGCTATGCTTTCTCACTAGAAGCAGGTTTGTCTGAGTCTTATTTGAAGATGTTCATATCTAATTTTGCTTTTACCTTTGAACAAAAGCAAATTCAGTTCTTACCAATTCATTTTAAAGCAACAGGGATTAAATTTTCATCTTTAGATGGTTTCTAACTCTTGCTTCTATACATGGACCAAGTCAAGTGACACTGAAGAAAGATTCTGATGACTTTCTGGATACTGAGTGAGATCAGAAGTCTCAGTAAAAGATGTCCCAAAACCATGATGGATAAAACCAAAACTATCTATAGGCTGGATACCACAAGAGCTAAGAGAAAATGCTGATATGTTGACTGACTCTACACCTTATATGGGACTGGTGTCAAAACCAAGCACAACTTCTTCACAACTGAAATGACAGGTAAAAGCAACGGCACACCCCTTTAAGAAAAGACTCTCTGTTTCGTGACTCCTACAATTATTCATACATAACGAAAGACCATCACCACAACACCTATGTCCCTTCCAAACCCCATGATGCTATCTGTGCTCTGAGAGAGTGACTTGCTAAAACTCCGTCTATGAGAATCTCATTGTGGCACATTTGCATGAAGGAGTCGCGGGAAAGGTGCACTCGCGGGTCAACATCGAACACACCATCTATATTCAGGGACCTTGTGACGGTTCTACCGCAAGCTCGCTTGCTAGCCCGGCTTGGAACGGCACTCATGAATATTGCATGGGGACATCTGCCACCTCTGAATTATAGATCTGTGGAGGCCCAGCATATGGGAACAGCCCAGCAAGTGCTAATGGCTAGCTCACCATGACAAAATATGGGTTAGAGGCACGTGAATGATAGTTGGGTCATGCAACCTTTCAGTCATGTGAATGTGAGGCGGATTATAAATGTGATTATTTACATGTCTGTGTGTGTGTGTTCATGTATGTGGAATGAGGATGGATATAGTTATTTGACCACAAACAAGCAACCAAATTACAGACATCCAACTTGCTCATGTGAGTGTGAGAAAGCCAGTAAATCACATCATGTGTAGCCCATGTAACTCTGAAGCTAATGCGACTTTCTCACATGGGGAAAAGCAACACACTCATTTCCACACAGGAATAAATATAAGTCAGTCGATCATTTTAGAACACATCCCAACGCTAAACTTGTGGATGTAAAAAATGAGACTCGGAAACCCTCAGCCCTAACAAGCAATGGTTAATGTCCCTGAGCCTTTTATGTAGGCTTCCTCCAGCTGAAGTGCAGCTTGCTTGAATATTCTATACTCTGGTTGCAAGGCCTGCTCTTTAAAGAAGAAGAGAGAGGACAGGAGGGGGTTGGAAGGATGGGGGGTTTGTTTTCTTCCGGCCCAGTTGAGCAGGAGGCCTGGTCTACCCGGGACCACTTCGATCTACGTCGTTCTCTCCGGGATTATCCTCTTATCAGCGCCGCAAAAGCCAGGCTAAGAAGCGCCAGTAATTAGCCTATCTTTAATTAACAAGCACTTTGCTTCAAAACCACCCACAGTCCATGTAGGCTCCCACTTGGAAGGCAGTCAGCGCCGGCGCAAGGATGAGCAGACTTAATCTTGTTTTTGTCTGAGTAAGAGAGAGTGAACATGTAGAAAAGGGCAAAGTTCATTTTCAAGTAGTTGGAGAGTCACACCATGCAGTACGTCCCTCCTGCATGCTCGATCGCAAACAAGCCTTTCTACACCGCAGGTTTCAAAGGGAATCCTACCACCCACCACTGTTCCACTTTGTTGTGCAAGTGTTTATAATGTGTGTGTGCGCGCTCATTTGAGTGTGTACACTAATGTGTGGATGGATAACCACACTCAAATTATGCTACCACTCACCATCATTCACAGACCTAACTTTCCAGGTTTACTGAAGCCTCCACCGAGCCTGCAGTGGAAACTTGTGTGGGAGAAGATGAAGGACAGAAGCGACTTCCATGCACCTCGCTGAAGATAAGAAGAGAGAAGGTTCACAACCCCACTCTAAACTGCCACCTTTCAGAGAATACATAGTTCTGAATACTTGCTATAAAGTGATGTGGTAAACTGTAGCACAGCTAAGTGGCCTGCTAAGTCACATTGTGGTCATAGATCACCAAGCACCGGGTTATTGCTGGCGCAAGACGACGGCTCCAGATGAAAGGAAGAAGTGCAGACCATGAGAAAGAAGGCAAACTATGCCCTAGCTCGGCCTGGCCCTGGCACTGCCAAGCGGGAGGGGCGGCCCCAGCATGCATACATTAGCGGTGCTTAGGCGCACTAATTGCTTCTCACTTAGACAAATCTCCTGCAAATCACGGCTGCGCCGCCAGCACTGCCCGAGCCCCCCGGGATGGAGAGACGGCAGGCAGGCGGACGGAGCGAGAGGCAGGAGGAAGAAGAGGAGGAGGAGGAGGGGGAAGATGAGGAGGGAGAGGGGGGGTGGCAAGTGGAGCGTGTGTACCAGAGGCGCCTTGGAGCAGGATGGAGGGGGGGCTCCCACGAGAATGGAGAGAAACGAAGAGGAGAGAAAGAGAGGGAGAAGCTTCAACACTTCAAGAGGCTCTCTCTCTCCATCTCTGCTCATCCATAGTCCAGGCTGAGTGCCCCCCACCCCAACCTCTTACACCCCTACGCTCAGAAGCCCCACCGCTGCTCCGCTCCTCCAACGCTCCCATCCCTCAACCCCTCCACCCCCCCCACCCCTGCCAAGCTCTCAGATCTGTGTTCTGCCCCCTCGCTCGCCCCTCCTTCCTCACACTCCCTCCCTCT
>VOQK01028072.1:6025-17105 GCA_015052645.1 Benitochromis conjunctus
GTTATTATAAGATAACCCTGCATTGTTGTCTCTTTCTGGCTATGTATTGGAGGTGGGTAGGGCATGAGAGGTGGGTCCTAAGAGAAAGCCTACCTGCCATCTGACTAATTGTTTTAAAAAAGGAGGGCCTGGTAGCCAATATTCTCTTGCTTCCCCCCAGCAGGCAAGCATGTGGTTTTGTCTGGGTGTTTTACTGGTTTAATTTTCTTTCTTTTAAACACTTAAGCACTGATTTAAGAACCCCCCCCCCACTTTAATTTAATTTAATTTAACAAATGCTGGTTCTCTTAAACTCTGTGTGGTCTCCCAATTTTATCTGAATTTTAAACTGGTTCAGGACACACATATTCTAAGTATGCTCACATTATGATGTTAATTTTTTGATCTCAAAGTAGCAATGTGTCTGACCAGAGCTGCTAACACGGCTGCAGAATCATATTCATACCTGTGTTTGCAAGCAGGATTGTGTTGTGTTCGGGTCCAGTATTCTCATATGAGATGTCAAATCTCAAGGTCTGACTGTCCATTGAAGCAGGTGGTGATGCTACAGAGAAGGTCATCGAGTCCATGGCTTCCCAGCCCACTGACTCAACGGGAGTTTGAAAGTAAATAACCTCTTTCCTGTCCACCTGTGGTACACAATCACTCCAAAGAGTCAGGCAAGCCAAGTTACAAAAGAAATGTACATCTATGAATTTACAGAAATCAGCCATCCTCAAAATGAACGTAATCAACTGTGTAATCTGTGCAGCGGCCTCATTCTTAAAGATGTTTCTGCAGTATGCATAATATTTAATCACTACTTTAAATGTGCTCTGCTCAGCGGTAAATATAGCGCAACCATCACAGCTGTGTCTGTGTCACATAATAACCCACCAGTAATAATTGATTACATAAAAGCATTACATGTTTTATTCAGCTAAAAGATGCACAATGTCAATTTCCTAAATGTGAATGTACGACATGTATTATTCATACAGAGGAAATCTGGCAGCGTTCCAGTTCAGCGGAGAAAGTCTATTGTTTAATCGTTCTCCATTTCACATTAGATAGCACATAAGGGTGATAAGTACTGGGCGTGACCTCTGGCTCCTCACACTTACCATATCTTGTGTGAAAGTGGAGATGTCTGCTGTTGAATTATTAGGCTGCCTCATCACCAGACGCCCCAGTTTAGGATGCCGTAGCACAGTGAATGTTATTACACGGTTCGAGGTGTTGCTCATGTCATTGGTCACTGCTTGTAAATACTCATTTGTGATTGGTCTTGAAGAGCCTGTACAGATATGAGAAATAAAATAAAATAACAGCTTTACTTAAAAAGTGGCCTGCTTAAGCATCTGTCAACAAAAAGACTGTTTTGAGCAAGTTAGCTGAGACCACGCTGTTAAAACCTTTTTTCTATATTGCCTAAGTTTTCCCCTTTGAATGCGTTCCACATCTTTTGACTCCAAATTATGCAAAACAAGGTCTGGGATAAACCGATGAGATTCCTTTGATGTGTCAAATTAAAGCAGCACTGCAGACATCAGAGACATTTTTACAGCACATCCAACTGCAGTGCGGGTGTTACATAAAATCCAAACAAGAAATTAAAAGTAGATCGGCTCCTTGCAGATGTAAATCTTCCACTCGGGGAAAATGTAAAAAGAAGCGTCCACTGAGAGCAATGGGTGACTTCTAAGGAATTCTTTCATCTTAAGATGGATTACATAGATTTCCACAGCCCTGCTGTCACTGTGAATATTGTCAGGATTCTAAAAGTCTGATGATGAATGATGGAAATCAAAGACAGGGAGAAAGAGGGGTGAAAGCACAGTGTAACCCATTCATCACTTTTTTTAAGCAGTGCTCCCACCATCCATATCTATCATGGGAAATTTCCTGCATGGAAGAAGAGAGAGCAACGAGTTTCTTATCTTTTAACGATGAAAAGCAAGCTTCTAATAATATCCAGTATTCCCACCATTAGGTTACCGTATCGGCTAATTAGATAATTAGCTTTGTGTACTAAAATAAAAGTGTAAAATGACTTTACTGAAACTAAAAACCACAAAATCTGCAGCTAACGCCATAAGAATCCATGAGAATGCTTTCAGGTAAATGTGGTTTCTTAATCCAGCATGTGCAACCATTTAGCAAGAAGTGTTTGCACAGGTTCCCAGAAAGCACCATAGACATTTAAGGTGTCTGTGAGGGGAGGAAGTTGGGGGGGGGGATCTATCTTCCCTCCAGACTGTGAAAGTGTTTCATGTCACCCCTCACACCATCAAAACCCTTCATTGTCAGTTAAAGCTCCCATCCCGCCCTCTCTGTCTCTCTCTCTCTCTCTCTGGCTTGCCTGGCACGAAGCACAAACAGGGCTGTCTCAGGCAGACAGTGGCACAGCTTTTCAAGTACCCACTCACCCTGTGGCTGGGAAGCTCAGCAGAGCGTGCCAGTTGGCTGTATTCTGTCCTCACCATATCTGTTCCTTCTAATTCACACTGAAAATCTCATCCACTGACAAACCACTGAAAAGCTCAGGAAAATAAACATGTTTGCAGACACAGTTAACACCCAACTGGCCTATTTTCATCTCCAAAATATTAACAGTAAAAAACATCAAAACATTAGGACAGCAAAACCTGATTCATTGGTCTGGTATTTGGGGAAAAAAAGTGCTTGCTGCAGCTGTTGTAGATGTGCTGAATTATTTAACTAAAGGAATTCAGTGCTGTTTGGTAGTGGTCAGGCTGAACATACAAGCAAATTTTGATGCAAAATACAGTTAAGGAGAGACAGAAGGTGTCAGCAACAGTTAATCTTTCATACAAAAAAATTCCCACCCCCCCAAAAAAAATCCTAAAATAAATAGAGGAAACCAATACTGTGCTCATGGTTCTTACTAGTACCACAGAAAACTTGTATGAGTTGATGACTGAGGCAAATAAAAATATGCCGTTTCAGTTCTTTTCAGGAAGCAGCTGGACACTTTGATCATGACACAAATACTTAAAAAAAAAAAAAATCTCATATTATTAGAAGAGAAAAGAAAAAGTGAAGCATAGTTAGTTGTTCAGACTCAAGTCTTTTTTTTCTCGCTGTCAACAAATCGCGTGAAAAAAACTAAAACTATTTGTTTTTAACCACGGCCAGATGAAGCTCATTACTTCTGTCAAGAAGGTGATACAGTTGGTTTTGGTTTGTTTGTAAGGAGGATGACCCAGAAACTTATGGAAGGATTTGATCTAAACCTAGATCTAAATTCCTTACTGATGCAAGAAGGGTAAAATTCAACATTTAGCATAAAATTTAATAGAATTGAATATTTTTGTAAAGCACATCAAAGTTACATAAGACAACTGCTCAGTTCAAGAAAATATCAAAATAACCTCTATCTGGATTTTCTGGATCAAGGGAGTCACTTCATGTAAAGAGTGAAGGGAGTTTTCTGGCTTGGTGGAAGTATGCAGTCAGACCACATACTGGTTCACTGTTCCATTGAGCTCCATTATGTCAGAAAGCGACACGTGTCTTCGTTTCCATGTAGTTTATTTTGACACACAGTCAAAATAACACAGTACTGATGTACAAATCTGGGTCTGTTTTTCTTTTAGAATTGCACTGTTCATATGTTTAAGGACATCTCAAAGTCAGATATTTTGACCCCATATTCATACCTTTTGTCTGAGAGCTAAGCACCAAAGAAGAGGGAAGTATTAAAAAAAAATATTAAAAAAACAAACAAATAGTTTTTTCCATCAGTATTGGAAATATATACTATAGCTAGAATTAGACTTTAATGATCACAAACTTCTCAAAGAACAGGTTTACCTGGAAAGACCTTTAGCGGTTGATTTTTCTCCAAACTGAGTACTAGGGCTTTAGCAGTAATACTGAAGATTTGCCTGGGAGTGAAGTTCACACCATCATTGGCCTGGAAGTTGAATCCTCCTGACATAGCACCTGGAAACATCATTAAACAAAACAATAATATTAAGAGATCAAACAGTGATGAAGTCTCTGAGGATAAGCGGCACTTCCTATACTCCAGAAAAAACAGCCTTGATTTAGTTTTGTATGTACAAGTTGTTACTTTGTTCTTGGCTGAAACAAAGACACAAACACATAAAAGGGCTCAAGAAAACGTAACAATCCTGAACCCCTAATTCAGAGTTTATAACGCAAACATATTAATGTACGTGTGCGTACATGCATGTAAAAAGAACACATTCTTTTACTCTTGCACGCTGTTATGACAAACTTTCATGGTGGTACAAAACAAAGACAAAGGTAGATAGGAATCAGAACAGTAAGCAGAAACCTGACCTGAGTCACCCATTAAATGTTGACAAAAGTTATTCACTACGTCATATCAGTTCCAGACTATCAAGTATTGTCACCTCCAACCTGACTTTCAGCCCACTTGGCATGTCTCATTTATGCAATCAAGCCAGCGGATAAGAAAGAAGGTTGCACACTGTTCCTACAGATTACTGTAATTCACAGAGAAACTGGAAAAAGCATCAAACTATAGTACTAATTGCCAACAGCACCTTCTAGTGGATACAAAGAGAAATAACAAAAATAAAAGATTTAACAATATTTGGTATTATTTCATTTAAACCATGCAAGAGAATGAAAAGACTGCAATATATCACAGTGTATCTGCTGAATATCTTATAGCAACAGAAACTACTCCAGTTTCCATCACTGAACATCAGATTTTGTTTGGACATTTCCTGTTTAGAGTATCAGGAAAGACTCTGGCGAGAGTTACTTTGTGCCATTATTTCTAGAACAAGAAGGACCTGAAGCTGTACTTGTTTTGACCTTGACCTTGTATTGCCTATGAGCTAAATATTGTGTTCACTCATTCTTAGTGTATGACTTTCATATTTGTGTGTGAGTTTGTGTTTATAAACAAAATTTTAATACAAAATTTTCCTTTTACCTAATTAAATAGAACCTGATTAAAGTCTACAAAATTAATTTGGACAGCAGAATATAACAAATCACATACTAAATAATATTATGATGGTAATCTGGCTGAATAATTATTAATTACATTCCTGTTTGGTAGTTAGCATTTATCAAAATTATTTTAATATTAAATTGGCTGGGGAAAGTTTGCAGTTTCTAGTTAAATATTTAATGAATTCAAATTAAAATATTAAATTCAGTTATTGCAGTAGTCCTCTCTCTGTTATAGCACTGTGTGTAAGGAAAATAAGTTTACCTTTGTGAACAAACACCAGCTGCCCCTGGTCTATGTGGGCCTGGGTGAAGTTGAGCACTGCCTTCATGGGGGCGCTCTTCAGGGCCAGGTGTCCATTGCTGGGTGGAGTCACCATGAAGTGGAGCTCCTCTGGTGGTGTGTCTTGGTCCTGCACACTCAGATCATCCAAAGTGATTTCTGTCACTGAGGACACCCACACCTGGACAACGGGGCAGACATGGACAGAGCAGAGACCATCTGACCTCAAGGAATCTGCAAGGTTTTGTTTGACAGGCCTCATAATACAGAGGCTCACAGTGCTTGACAGCTAAACCCAAGTTTGACATTTATTGTGGTATTTGGAACGAAAGGCTGCCATATCTGATCATGAAACTGGGGCACAAAACTTGCTAAAATAAAGCTTATTTACATTTGTAAATGTCAGACTTTTCCCATTTAATCTAGGCAGCCTAGAAGAAGTATGCACTACAAAGTCTGTAAGCTAGAGCAAGATTATGTCCCAATTTATGAATAAAAGCACCTGCACCACAGCTAAGCTACACCTACTCTCTGCAAAAATACAATATCATGCAAATGAAATAAAAGCCAGGCACATAAAAGACCACAGAAATAGATCATGTGTCCCTGTCGTTCATTAGCTAATGCAACGGACCAAAGATGCTTTGAGTGCGAGTCCAGCTCCAAGGCTATTTCACAGGCTTTTCTGTTTCTTTCTTTTGTCTTGCTACTGTGCAACATAACATCCACTAAAGTAGGACTGCTACAAAAAAACGTTCTAACTCAGGCAAATATAGGTGGTAATACAATAACAACCTCAGAAAAACTGTCACTCAAACCAAGGACATTTCAGGACTAAATATAGCCATGCAGACTTTATACACAGATGTTCTGCAGAGAGTATGTTTGGTACAGTGAAGTACTGCTTCCCTGTAAATTCAAAAGCTCAAGGCTAACACGAAGAAACAGAGGATCTCATTCACACACAGAACACGAAACGACTGAACCGTGCGGACACTTGACAACAAAAGATGAGCTTCTACAGTCCAGTCCAGAGGAACGATTGCATAACAAGCAATTGTTGTTAGGACAGGTTGTCAATCCACAGTAATTAATGCAATGTTGCCATCAGAATGATGTGAATGTATGGCCTGTAAAATGCGATGAACCGCACAAACCTTTTCCTTGTAAGACATTTTGAGCTGTCAAAGCACAGGTGTCACATATGATATTAACAACATCTCTGCTTTTATAACATGTCAGGTCACCAGCAGGAGCAATAACAGATCCCTGAAACTGAAGCAGCTCAAAGGAATACAGCCATCATTAATTCTATTAACATGTGTGCTTCTATACTTTCACAAAGCTGTCTTCTGTGATGTGACGATCAATGCCAGCAATAATAAAGTAAGATGATAACTGTGTTGGGTGTGTACTTCCTCGGACAAAAATACATTTTATTTTGATTTAGTCTCTTATTAAATGCTATTAAAAAAATGTCATCAGAAAATAATAATTTAATGAAATTAAGTGTTATCTGGTTATTTCCTGAAGGTTTACACATTCAGCTGATACAAACTAAAGTTGGGTGTTTTATTATTAGTTTCCCACTGGCCACCCTTAGTCTACTAACCAGCAGTAGCTGATATATCTGGTTAGGTGTGTGCAGGGTGCACAGCCTGTATCTTTTGGTAATGGTGGAAAAACTAGTCCTTGGTAAGTAAGCTTGCTTATCCAATGTAAGTTTCAGGATAGCTTGTAAGCTCAGAAAGTGTCAGAAGTTGGTGGTTTGTTCTATAATATTTAACATCAACCCCAAAATGCCAGATCTCCATAGCAGTGTCTGTGTCTAACTATCTACTTTAGCTCAACACACTGGGGTAACCATGGAGATATTGGTCAATTGTATTAAACATGTTTGTTTACAGAGCTGAATCTTTAATGACAGAGCACAAAAATAGGCCAAACAAAATGTCAAAAATCATTCAACACAACAGTTTCAAAAAGAAAACAGAAAATAGCTAAACTGGATATTAACAATAGGATCAGTCAATCGCAGTGCTGACAGACTCACTGCCCACTTTGTTTGGGACACTTGCTCAACTTCTCCCTAACACAAATATTTAATAAACCGATCATATGGCAGCAACTCTGCATTTAGGTTTATACATGGTCAAGACAACCTCAAGTTCAAACTGAGCATGAATGGAGAAAAAAAGGAGATTTAAGCGACTCTGAATGTGTATTTCAAAAACTGGGATTGAATACTGGGATTTTCTCAGAGAATGGTCATTAAGAAAGAAAATATTCAGCGAGCAACAGTTCTCTGAGGGGAAAGGCCATGTTGATGTCAGAAGATTGGCGTGATGAGTCTGGATTTCTGCGGTGACGTTGAGATAGCAGGGCCAGAATTTGGTGTCACCATTAAAGCATGAATCCATTCTGACTTGTACAAAGAGATATAGGTGATGATGATGTAATGGTGTGGGGGATATTTTCTTGGCACACTTTGGACTCCGTAATTACAAATGAGCATCATTTAAACACCACGGGGTAGCTGAACACTGTTGCTGACCATGTCCAACTCTTAATGACTACAGTGTACCAATTTTCTCATGAGTGCTTCCAGCAGGATAACACACCATGACACAAAGCTCCTGTCGCATCAAATGTGAAAATTACTACTAGTACTAGAAAGCTTTCAGTGAGTATCTGTTTAACTGCATAACCCTGTACAGACCAAGATTCCTACTTTCTGTCCAATTTTAGCTTTTGAATACTCTTAGTTATGTTAACCAAGCTAACAATGCTGGTGTGAATGTTGCGAACCAAAAAAAGCAAAGTTGAGCCAGAAAGTAAAAACATGAATTTTAGGTAGCAGTGGTAGTAGTGGATTCATTATTTCCCACGTAGTTATCAATCAGTGAACAACTTATCGTGAAGACATCTCTTCACCTTGCACTACTGTCTGTTCAGCTGAGATGCTAAAAATGCTGCACATGATGCAGACTCTTTCAAACTTGAATTTCCATAAATTGGACTTTTGTAATCACACAAACTACATGATCACAGCGTTTCTAAATGAGAAAAAAAAGAAAGTTAGGTTTGGGGGTTTTCTGCTTAATTAACAGATGTTTCTTTCTATAAAGACAATAAGTGAACATTTCCTGTAAAAAATTTTTAGTATGCATTACAGAATTAAGTTTCATCATGTGAAGCTTTTTTTGTCCTGAGGGTGTGATCACAGTTGTTTCCACACACTAACCGAGCAGACTCTTGTTTATAGGCAGGTTTGACTTGGTGAAAAACCAGGGCAAAGTGAAAAACGATCACAGTTTGCAGAAGAGAGAAATTTGAGGAAAGGTGCAACAAAAAAAAGAACGAAAAAAATGCATTCCTTACTTTAAAAATAGAGAACACAAAATATGTCAGGTTGGATTTGAACTTAAATAAAATGCTAAATAGTGGTGAATGGACCTGAAAAGCACAAAGGATCATTAGCAATGAGCTGGCCTTACACTTTAAATGTTATACAATAATGAAATAGAAGCCTCTGGAATGGGACAACACACACTCCACATCAGCCCTGCAGCAGAACATCTCAACTTAAGTGAGTGTGTGTTATTCTGGTGTGAAATTACTCCACTCCAAAACCCCCCTATTTAACAGGAAGTCACAGCGGGACTGATGAACAGCATCATGTGACTCATCATATTCGAACACAGCACACATGAGATCAGAAAGAGCCCATGGAGTTGATGGTACCTGCTGCTTATCAGGCTACAGCGTTAGTAATGGAGATGACTGATTAGACTAATTTATTTGAGTCATTAGCACAAAACTTAAACTGCTTGATGCTTCTTTTTAACATGTTTTTAATAAGATGTCTTATTTTATTCAATCATGTGTCTGTCTTTTTTTTTGTCTTGGCATAGGTTCAAAAAGTGGAATATTAGACTATGGGAAAGAGTCCTCACAACTCAGTGCAGCACCTCCATGAGCATATAGTCCTGTCGGCTAAACAATACTGGTTTCAGTTACACAAGACATTTTCAAGAAACAATTGTTGGTTTTTATTTCTGTAAATAAAGACATGAAATGTGGCGGAAAAAGGAGTAGGGGCTATGACCTGGAGCAAACAGCCAGCTAGCTAGATGTCACATCGAGCACACATTTACCATGTGATATGTGCCCTAACCACTCAGCTATCATCTCTTATACTTGTCTACTTTATTTTTGCCTGCTCTGAGAATTAATAGGGCATTTACAAGGGCAGGTAACGTGTACTGATAACCCCAACTTGCAAAACAAAATAGAGCAAGTCTTTTTGAAAAATACTGAAACAGAGAATGTAATAATTGTATAAAAAGTGATTTTTTTCTATAAAATTTCACATGTAGATATATATATATATATATATATGATTGTAAGAAGACGTTCACTGTCTTAAAATCATGTGCAGGGCAGTTTTAAGACAAATGATTAGAGGTGAAACGGGGCCACCTTGTGGCCACTGAGGAATCGGCTCCCTTGACCTTTTAAAAGCCTTGACCTCCAACATAATACATATTTAAAAAAAAAGTCTCATTTGATTTTAATTTAACAGAGCAGACATCCATACATGCGGATCAGTTTGTCAGTCAGGTTCACCAAAAATCTAAACTTTTCTAACAGACCCACCAGCTACTCTTTAGCACAGTAAATGTTAGACGTTGTTCCTCTCTGTGTCTGCAGGATCCCAGAGGAATTTGAAGCATTTGGAGCACAGACTACAAAGACCTATACTTCAAACTCTCCTTACAGCTGGACCTCCTCCAACTCCAGACACTAAAGCTGACAGAGTTGTATTTGTATTACAGAGTAGCACAAGACAGCACTGCTCAGCAAATATACACAAAAGACAACTTGTTTCATTTATAAGTATAGATATGTATAACATATCTAAGTAGAGATTGCTTTTCATATACAGTATAGTAAACATGTACAGTAACATGTAACAGTAAACTTGTATGAGTTGCTTAAAATTTTTACTTCTAAACATCATACCAGACTTTCCTGCAAGTTTCAGAGACCCTTTTCTGCTTGATTTAAGTGCCTATTCTATGCTGCAAACCCCTCTGGACCCTCATCCACATAGCAAACATAGTTTCCCTCATCCAGCCTGCCAGCCAGCCATGGCAACTTGTAACACTGTCCACACGACAGTAAGCTCTAGTGCCAGACCTCCTAGTAAAAAAAAAAGTGTCTGAAGTTTAAATATAGAGCAGACTCACCCTGAGGACCCTGTTGGTTGTAATAACAGGAGGCTCATCGTTGACAGGTATAATCTGGATGTTCACCGCCTGAGCTGCACTCTGCTTCCTCAAGCTCGTGTCATTGGCCACCAAAGTAAAATTGTCAGCTAAGGTTTCACTGCTGTCGTGGACGTAGTAAATGAAGTCATGCTCCACCTGAATAATGATCACAGAAAGGATATGGAAGACTGGCATAGCAAAGAGTCTTCCAAAACACAGCAGTACATAAAACTACTTTATGATGCTTAGGTCACAATCACTTCTTTTGCATTTGATGTCCACATAATAATAATGTGAAAACTCTCAGAAATGGCAAGATAAAAAAAGATAGGAAGATGATGATATTCCTGTTGTGATAGGGTGAGAAAGATTTTTTTTTAAAGCATTTAATGAGAACCAAATTGAAGGTTACAACTATAGTAAATAAAATAGGGTGAAAAAAATGTGTATAATGGCTTAATGCAAACAATTACTGCTTGGAATAATTAGTCTAATCAATTATTGAGTAAAAGAAACAGACGCATCCCCTAAATTCTAAACACTTAACATGATCCAAACAAAAAAAAAA
>VOQK01028072.1:27795-42506 GCA_015052645.1 Benitochromis conjunctus
TATTGTTTTTTTTTTTTTGATTTTTATTTAAAAAAAAAAAAAAAAAAAAAAAAAAAAATATAATTATTTATAAAGAAAAAAAAATAAAATGAAAAAAAAAAAAAAAAAAAAAAAAAAAAAAAAAAAAAAGGTAAACAAGCATTTTGACATGACCAAAAGTTGGAATTTTTGAGGGAATGTTAATTAAAGAGCACCGCAGACTAACCAGAAAACAATACCCATGTGACTGTGCTCCTGCAAAAGCAGAAACAGGAGGTTTTGAACGTTGCTCTATAATCTGTATTTCAGCAGGGTTAGTTTCTGTGCATTAAGGACATTTTCTGAGAGATTTCACAAACTGCTCTTTTAACAACAAAGCCAGGGAACACCTAACAGTTAATTTGAGGGGCGACAGCAGTGCTTGTCACTGCCTGTGTGCTCAGTTTATACAACAAATCAGAAATGCAACTTGACTGAAGTGCCTATTTGGGTTTTTTTGTTGACTCTCCGTTGCCCTTGCTTGTTTCATAATGCAAAGATGGTACAGATGGGAAAAAAACAAAACAGAAAACATCTGGAAATCCACCGAAGTAAAGCAAATATCTATACAGTAGTCATGTGCAAAGAAGGATATACATAGTATGTGAGTGTCACTCTGAAATAATTCCTGGAGCCAAAGCCTGGATGAACTCTGAATTTAGATGACACATGTCCTGGATCAAATTATTCAAATGAGCTAAGGAATGCTCACATGAATGCAAATAATGTACAGCTAAGCTGAAAATCACATCTCCCTCCCTTTAGGTCTCTTAAGGCAGCAACAACTGTCCATTTCTTTGAATTTAATTGAGTGTGCTGCTGTCACAGTCTGATAGTTCTTCCACTGCAGTGGGCATCACAGTCCTATTTCTGCTGCTGTCTCTGATAATATCAGACTACTGTGGGCGTCCATACATGCACAGATTATCAAATTCCGGGGGGGGGCTTAGATGAGAGGTATACTGATGTTTTCAGCTCAGTTAATATAAAAAAAAAATAAATCAAAGGTTGTGCTGTTTAAAGACTAAACGAGTTGCTATTGTTGCTGGGGGGAATCGTGACACTGCAGCCAAAAGACCCAGCAGCCTGCCCTCAATCACATCCTATTTAGTCCTCTTACACTGAGGTCAACATTTTAGGACCTGTGAAGCAGAGCAACCCAATATTATGTACAGAAATCAGTCAACAAACTACTGTTAAGTGATACTAAGCATTAGTACTGTAGTTTATCAAGGCCAACAAATATGGTGAACTGCACGCGCATGTACGAGGTATTTATAAACTGTCAATCACAGCCAGAGACTACAAACTACAAACAGCGAAACAACTCTTCAAATTTTACAAGTGAAAAATGTAAACTTTGGCGAAAACCCCCTGCCACTGAACGCATCATTAAATAAATGTATCTGTGTCGTTTTCATTGGGTAAAGTCAGAGAAGTTGCAGTTGTTACCTGCTGACGCCGAATGGACAAGAAGCGACCACCAAAGCAGACCGCAGAGCCACAACTTCTTCTTCTGGGTGTTTTTCCCAACAGAGTCCATCTTCCTCGACTCGGTGGAAACGCTAATGTTTAGCCGTCTGTGGAGTCACATATTTACAGACTGGTTTTCGCTTCTTCGCGCTTCGCTAACGTGATACAAGGCGGCTAAATGCTGGTCGTCCAACCGATCAGAGAATGTGTGCACTGCCCGGAGAGTCAGCAAGAGACCCCGAAATGAAGCTCCAACCAACCCTCGCCAAACTCCGCCTCGTGCGCGTGCGTGCACGGGACATTTCAAAATAAAAGCCAGAAGCGATGGAAAACGCTGCAGGGTTATTCAAGCAAACGGCGGCAAGTGGAAACAAAGATGGGAAACGTAAACAGAAATTTGGTGAGCACACAGTGAAGCTGAATTAGATTCATTCGCCGTCATTAAAAGGTAATTACATTTAACCCAATCTATTTTAACCAAAACATAATTTATAATAATTAATGGGGAAAATGCTGCTGATAAGAGAACTAAGGAATAAAATGACACTGCCAGCATTAGCAAAGTGCTCGAAATCAGTTGTTTTCAAACTTTTGTGCCCAAGCCACCTTAAAGGGCTAAACGTTTCATGGCACAACTGTTTTCATATCTGAAGCAAATTGGCTTAATATGGACAACTGTTTTCTGTTGACAGTTTTAAATCTTTAGGTGGTGTGTGTGTGTGTGTGTGTGTGTGTTTACAGACAGGAGAAGGTGATCAGTTTTACCTGCTGGTTATATGTCAGGGAATTTGCTGTACTACTATAGTATGTTTAAATGCCAGTTATTACTTTTTCCCCCATATATAATAATATGTTGTTGACAGAAGAATCCCAGAGAACACCTGGACTTGCCTTAAGGCACAGTATTTGGGAACAGCTACTCTAAATCAATTTCTTTGTTTGACTAGCTCGTAAGGAGTCCAAGACTCAGCTTAACATAAACTAGGCAGACGCACTTAAACATTATAATCTATTAAGGGAAATTATGGCTATTTGGTATTCCAAGTGTGAGTCCGTTCCTTCTGCAGAGTCCAATCATAGAAAAAAAAAAACTTTGAATGTTGTAAAATGGTTGTTTTTTTTGCTCTGCATTGACGATCTTAAGACATTTATCATGTTTTTGGTTGCCTCTGAACAAATAATAATAAGTAATGAAATTTTAACAAAAGATAACATTTTAATTTAATATTTAATTCAATAATAGGTATTTTGTAACTGGATTTTAATATTATGTGTAGTAAGCTTCTTAATAAAACCTGCTGCTCTATATTTGATTTCATTTTGTGATTACTTATTTGACAGCAGTATAAAGAGCATCTCTCCAATATAATCAAAGTACTGTTAAAATTATCATATTGTTTTTTTTAAAGTCAGAGCTTCAAAGAATCAAGTCAAACTCAAAATTGGTTCATTTAAATGTACAGAACAGGACATTTCAGCACATATCGAAGCTGTTTGAATACTTTTCTAATGACTGGCAGTCAACAGGTACCCAGAAGTTCTCTGAACTCTTCTTTGATGTATCTGTAGATCGGATGGTAGAGGCGTCTGTTTGGCACCATGAGGTCAACAGCAGTCTCAGTGTGGGTGACTCCAGGAAGCAGATACAATGACGCCTTAACAGAGCGCAACGTGAGAAGCTCGGAGAATCTTATGGTAGATTCAGCAGGTACTATAATGTCATTGGTCCCATGGAGCAAAGCGAATGGAGGCAATCTGTCAGAATAAAAAGGACTGTAGTAAATACATTTCTGTAGTGTGTTTGTATTTCCAATAAATAATTGATTCATTAGATTTTATAATTGTATCTGGTGTTAAAGTAAATACTTTGTTTTTTCCTGCTCACCTGTTGACTTTGTCTTGGCTGAGCTTCTTTACTAAGTGTGCTGGTGAGTAGTATGGAAAGTTTTTCACACCATTCATCGCTTTGTGCATGGGGGAGACATATTCGACTCCTCGTTTCTGTTCATGCTCATAATGGTCCACGATGTTGTAGACGCCACTCAGACCTGTCCGGTGAATATAAAACAATTAATCTAACTTATTAAGAATGAATAACAAGAAGGCATACAAGGTTTAACATTAGAAATGTCAGAGGGATGCAGCAATGTCAAAGAGGTCATTTTTAATTAAGTTAATTTTCATATTTTTTTTTTATGTGAAAATATGAAGTACTTATAATAAAATAATAATATAAGTAAAGGTGTCTGTAGCTCAGGAGACAGAACAGGTCATCTACTAATAGGATGGTTGGTGGTTTGATCCCTGGCTGGTTCAGTCTGCACGCAAAACATCTCTGATGCGTTCATCAGAGTGTGAAGGTTAGATAAAAAAGCACTTAGACATAGAAAAATAATGTTTGTGTGAGTGTGTGAATGAGGCAAGTTACAGAAAGCGCTTTGAGTGCTCAGGTAGAGTATAATACAATCTGGTAATAAACAAAGGGTGAAATGAACAGCACAATTTGAAAATATCTATATATTGTAATCACTGTAGAAAAAAAACATTATGGAAAAAGTTTGGAAAAATCTGTAGGATGAGTTATGCTAAAACAAATACTAATATTGAATGATGAACTTCATTTCTTACCAATAATTCCTCTTATTGAGAGCAAGATGTCCTGCTGCTTGCCTGGCTCTATGAAAAGCTCCTGTCGTGTATCAACAAGAAACAGTGTGGTGAGTGCACACAAATGTGCACCTGCTGAATGCCCAATTAATACAATGTTGTCCTATAAAAGAAAAGAAAACAGAACAGCATGCTTCTTACTGAAGGTTGAGTGAATGCACAGATACACACTGATTTTATTTTTAAAAAGGCTCTGACAAAGATAAATTACAAACATGATTAGTCTGTATATAGTGGCTCAAATTTAGCAATGCTGTCTCATGAGACAAATAAAGCACTGCTTTAATTGTAGATTGGTTGTTGGGATGTGGAATATCACCTCTGTAATCTAGTACAGCAGGTGGAGTGGTACAGACTGGATATACCGTCCTGGTCAGGAGTTTGCATACACTCAACACTTATTACACTAATACATTCATGGTATTTTTGGCCTTTTAATGATTTATGTTTGAATTTATTTTGGATTTGCTCTAATACACACAGAGTAAAAAATATACATACAGATTCTAATATATACATACACTCACTTAAATCTTTTAATATGTGGTGCTGAACGTGTTGTACTTGATAAGGCCAAGGCTTACTGACTTTTTTCATCAGTGATGCACTTTGCCAGCATATAAATTATTTATTTGACTGCAATCATTGGATTGACCAATACTCAGAACAACAGAAAAGTCCAAGGAATTCAGTTAAACGCCATGGACTAAGGCAGTGCTGACCGAGAAAGAGGCCCCTGTCACATAAACTGACATATTCAAGCTGAACAGAAATTTGCAGCTGCCCACATAAACAAGCCAATTACCAAAGAACACTGTACAAGCTGTCAAGCATGGTGGTGGTAGCATTATGTTCCGAGGCTGTTCTCCTGTACATTACACACTATGAAGAAGAAGAATGAGGAGGACTACTACCAAATTCTTCCCCTTCACTTCAAATCAACAGCTAGACCATTAAAACTCGGACACATTTGGGTGTTGCAACAGGACAATGATCCCAAACACCCATCAAAACCGGTTTTATAATGGATAAAACAGGCAAACATTAAACTTCTGGAGTGGAATGGCCAACTTCCACCCTATCGCCAATTTGTCATCTATGCTTAAAGCTGGGTCCATTCTAGTAAACCAACACATTTAAATAGACTCTACCAATTAAATATGTATGCTGTACAATCATTCCAGCGCAAAAAAAGAACAGTTCAAAGAAATAATTAAAAATCCCAAATTAGTATGGCAATCGTGCCATTGATGAGTACATTTCTGACCACAACTGTAGTTGGGCTCACTTCCAGGTGACGCAAAGTTTCTACCAAACTTGTGGAGAAAGGCTAGACTCCTTTTTTGCAGTGGCCCCTGGTGAGAGGAACCAGGTAGGCATGGGGATACTCACAAGCACTAAGCTGAGCACCAGAGAAGATTGCCAAATAGCAGTTCAGAATATCAGGAATCCTTGCATGCCTAGCCCTGTGTCTACCTACCACAGGGGTAACTGGTCCATTATTAATTTTGTAAAGAATACTTAAAAAATACTGAAGTGTCTTACTTTGTCAAAGTTGAATTTCTCTCCATTTCGGTGGGCCCAAATCAAGCAGTCAGCGATATCTTGGACCATCCCTAAAACATTCCCCTGTTAATCAGAGTCAATCAAGAGTCAGTTTGGAAACAAGTTTAATATTTAAAATTCAAGTTCTTCTTTGTGCTGTAAATTTACCTTTTTTGTTTACCTCAGTGGAATTCAATATACATTTCACCAATGCACGTACATATGTGATAAAATATTATCAGTCATAACATCCTTATGATTACTGTGTGTTATTCAAAAGTTCTCACCTTTGGATATGTGCAGTAATCAGGACAAATTACAGTTGCTTTCAGTTCTTTAGCCATCCGCGTCCCCAGTAAACAATAAGTCAACCTTTCTCCTGTGCCCCATGCACCTCCATAGACAAATACTACCGTCGCTGATGGCGACTTCCCTACATTTGGAGGGCAGTACAAGTCCAGCTTGTTGCCTCTGCGGCCAAATGTGATGCCCTATTAAAGTGTCCACACAAACAAACTGATTATTGACCGATTTTTCAGCACTGATTCAACTGATAACGTCATTGATTGTAAATAATAATCAAGAAAACAAGAAGATTTTCTCAGCAAGCTATCCTTAACACACCTTTTCATAATATTTTAGATTCCTCTCATCGTTATACCATGACTTCAGCTGAATGTAAAGTTTCCAATACTGCAGGTATTTGAGAAGATCCAGTATAGCGAGGGTCAGACGATATATTCGCCTGATGAAGAGGCCAAATGCGTAATTGAAAATTACAAACAGACTGCTCAATGAGTGGGCCAATAAAAACAAAACAAAGAAATTTGAAGAACATATCTAAAGTATTTTAAAAGTTACCTTGGATTAAGAGCTTCTATGTACTTCTTATACCCAGGCTTGTCAGGCCAACCACAAATCCACTGGGAGGCTAAACAGATGGAGAACGACAGGCCCACCAACATGACACCCACAGTCACAGACAGTGACATGCAAAATTTTATATCATACCTTAAAAAATGAACATATATTATGTTAAGAGTCATTAAAAAATATAGTTAGTTTTTGATCTTTGGAAGGATATACTTGAGAGGCTCTTACATTTTTTATGGCTCTATCTTTTCTTATCTGCAAACATAAAAAATATAAATTATAAGTAACAGAAAATAAGCAACAGAAAACACTGTAAATTGTTTTCAGGGAAATGATGGCACAAAGATATGATTGCAGTTTTCACAAGTTCTTCATATTAAGGCTCATTTTGTAAAGGCTTTAAATTGTAACTGCTTAATAAGTTTAATAATGTTTTACTTAGGCTGTAATAATTAACAATGTTAGGTCTTTTCTGTTAACCCAGGCTTTCTGCTTTAGTCTCATTTGACATGCACATAAAAATTAGGTATTTTATGCTTCATTCACCCTCCTTCTGTACAAAAAGGATCAAAATAAGCATCAGTCAGAAACATTATCAGAGAAACAGTGGCTAGAGATTGTAAACTGATTCAGTGACAAAAGTCTGATCAAGCTGTGTTTTCAACAGTACTTATCGTGGTTATGTAGCCAGGTAAAAAGAGAGATACATTTTACACCAAACTCTCTGGTGACTTAAAGCTAATAAATCCAATACATTTCACTTTGCAGAACTCCCCACTAGTATGGGAGGCTGCAGCTGTTGGGGAGTGCTCTCAGGGGTTGACAAGGGGGAGATGTGTTTGTTTTACAAAAAGGCTTGAGTGCATGATGAGTGGAGTGGACATTCAAAGTAAAATCCACATAAATGACAGGACCAGAATTTTGACACCCGAAATGTCAAGGGCTGCGAAGCCAGACCTTATATTTATTTAAGTGGACCCAGAAGCAGACAGTACGAGGAGACAGAACTAAGTTAAACAAAAGGTGAGCCATTTATTCAGGCTGAAACATGAGGATACAAAAAAGTAGAAAAACCAAAACCAAGGCTAAATCTAAACTGGAAAAAAACTAAAGTAATAGTGAAGCACTGGGACAGCGGAAAAAACTAGGAACTGGGAACATGGGGGAGATGAACAGACACGAGTTGACGAGCAGACAATCTGACAATGAATGACACAAAACTCACACACTAAATACACAGAGAGGAGACGAGGGGAGTGGAAACACATGGGGGGAATAGCTGATACAAGTATATGTGATGCCACAGAGAAATAAAAACTAAACAAATTGAACATGGAGCACGAGACTATCAAAATAAAACAGGAAACAGAGATGTAGACTGAAACACGAGCTTGACACATGAGGAACGGCAGAAGAGTGATACCAAGGGAACACGAGAGAGAGTGGATGAGGGAGCACAAGAGAGAGAGTCATGACGGGACAGGGAAACATGGAATAAACATGACCGACAGGGGAGACATGGAATGACACAGGAAGGGGAGACGAGACATCCTGACAAGACAACAGGGAAATATAAAAATATAACTCAGCAATAAGGAGACGACAATGGGCAAGACGGACTGGTCTAAGTAGTTCAGAAACTGTTGATCAACTGGGATTTTTCCACAACAATCTCTCAGGTTTCTCTAAAGTTTGCAGAGAATAGTTTTCCATCTGTCTGTCCATCCATCCATTTTCTTCCTCTTAGCCGGGGTCGGGTTGTGGGGGCAGTAGCCTAAGCAGAGAGCACAAACTTCCCTCTCCCCAGCCACCTCCTTCAGCTTATCCGGAGAAACACTGAGGTGTTCCCAAGCCAGCTGAGAGATGTTTCTTAACCATGTTCTGGGCTTTGAGTTGATAGGAAGACAACAGTAATTCAAATAGCCACTCATTATAGCCAAGGTATGCAGAAGAGCATCTCTGAAAGCACAACAGGTCGAAACTTGAAGCAGATGTGCTACAGCAGCAGCAGACCACAGTAAGTTAAGGACACGAAACTGAAGCAACATTTCACATAGGCCCAACAAAATACCCCAATCCCCAAAACAAAATAACAACAAACATTCTCTGGTATGATAAGTCTTGATTTCTACTGTAACTATGGTCATAATTTTGTGTAAGTATTGATCCTTGAGTCATCAGTTCAGGGTGCTGCTGGTGGTGTTTCTTGACATACTTTGAGCCCTTTAGTACCAACTGAGCATTACTACACTTACTTTAGCCATCCATCCCTATATGGATGTAGAAGTCTGTTTAGTTTACCTGTTTTATAAGCCCGCCTTGTTCTTTAAATAGCTTATTTCTATGACTGTGTATTTGTGATATAACCTTTTGTCTTTTCTGGGGTATAATAAAACACATATTTTGAAGATTACACCTGTGCTTGTACGTTCTTGGCTGCTTGGTGCCTTTGAAGGCAAACTGGGGTTGGTACTTATTAAAGTTGGCTGGTGTGTGTATTTGTATTTAATAGCTTATGACTTTTAGAACATTAGTACGTGGTTTTGTACATCATTCATAAATACAGTGGAATAGCGTTCATTAATAATTGGAATAGCTTCGACTTCGGTGATGGTTGTTCTTAAAATTGTACCACAGCACTCTCTAGTGGGGTTTTATAGGACGTACCAGTATTCAGAAAGGCACTTGCACTCAAGAATAATATTAATAATCAATGATAAAATCTTGATAACAAACTGATAAAAGCGAACTGTATATCAAACAGTTCTGGTATGGAAGTTAAAACAAGTTTTCTGTCACGTATTTTCGCAATTTTCCTACCGTTGGACGTTTTGTTGCCAAAGTAGGTTTGTAACTAATAAGCTTGCTTTATTTTGCGGTACTGCAGAATATTCCGATTTTTTTTTTTACGTCCTACCGTCAATCACTTTTCTTTGACCTTGGACTTTTTCCTCGGAAAACATTGTCTCCTCTGTCACGACATCATTAGGCGAATGAGGAGAAGGAGAAATGCAAACGAAAACTAAATATGAAAAAAGAAGAAGAGCAGCGAAGAGAACCCAACTGCACTTAATAATGTCACTGAAGTACACGTCACCGTTCATACCGTGTTGTTTCACGCAGGTCAAGTAAACGAGAACCACAAGAGAAAAACAAATAACGTCAGTACAAAAGTTGAAATTCCATCTCTTGTCCCAGCTTACCCGAAGTGAAAATCAATTCATCCAAAAGGCTGGCAACACGGCAACAGACATTAGAAAGGGTAATGTAAGCGAACCACGCACTTCGACCCATTAGACCCGGCATGAGCTTGATTTATGGCGCTTATCTGTGGTCTTCGTGCAAGACAACAACTCGATAAGAAGCCAATTTTAGTACAGCACCGTGTTTGTAGTTCACCTGTAGGTTTAACAGCCCAATCATATCATATCAGCAGATTATGGACATGAGAAATGCATTTACAATTCATGTTGACATTTACAGACCTACCCCACGTTTGTGGCCCGTTTTCGCGCAGGGTGTTCCAGGTTTGTTTTAGGTTTTTCAGGTGAACTGGTTACATTTATTTACATGTTCCACTCTCCGTGTTCCAGATGTTGCAACCGCAGATTCGTCATTTTCACCGAGCGGTCTTCTCTGTCTGTCTGCCAGTTAATATAAAAAACAAAGAGAAAAAGAGAGAGAGAAAAAAGAAAACGGCCATTATAGTTTTTATATTTTCTTCTGTTATTTAAATTTTCTTTTGACTTTTGTTTTTTTATTCTGTTTTCGTCTTTTTTATTTATTATTTTATTTATAACTAATGCCAAAGGCAAGATATGGAAAATCAGCATAGATATTGCAGCATAAACAGAATTTTTTGAAAGCAGAGGCTTTTAGACAGCTAAAGCCTCACTAGAAATATCAATCAAACCCTCATCTTGCAGTTTGTGTTAACAAATCTTTCCAAATTAACAAATATCAAAACTGAGGATACGTCATTTTTATTTTTATTTATTTTGTTTTAGTTATTTTCCCAAGTTCACAAAATTATTTCAGTTATTTTTTTTTTTCAAAGGTCTATTTTTTATTTTTACTTTAGTTCACTAAAATGTTGTTTTTTCACATCACACATCATAACATTGACATTTACTCATTTCCAGTACTGTTTAGGGTGTGAGGACAGTCTCTTTTAAATGGTTGGCTCCTCACCAAAAGGCTGTTGGAAATTCATTAAGGGTGTTTTATTTCAAATTTTAATGAATTTGCCTCCACCTGCAGCTCCAACCATTCCAGATTGCTGGAGCTGGCTTTGGTTTGGGTAATTTTGCCCGATTTTTATCCATTCATGAACCTTCATTCTTCATTTCTGTGTGAATCAATGCTGATTCAGGTAAACGACTGGCAAATGTTAACTATGGACAGTATATGTATACTATATAAATAAAATAAAATTGAAATTAAATTGAATATAATAATGTTTGACGATTAGAAAATGTTTTTGTGGTCTTTCTTCAAAATTGATATAGCCTTTAATGATCCTAAATGTGTCCTTTGTTTTTTGGACAAAATACTAAATCCCATAATAAAAGAGTGAGAGCACAAGTATAATTATCTTGCAGGCACCATTTAATAATCATTCAATGACTCTCATGTTAAAGATTAGAGGTATTTGTGGTAATTTTCCTACATCAATCGGCCACTGTAATAATACCGAGTAATTTACTGGTACATAAAATCGGAACAGTGGCAGCGTATGGCCACCAGAGGGAGGTAGAATTCCGTCACTTGCAACTAAAATTCTTTCACTCAAATCTTTTCAGGGAGACTGAAGCTAGAAAACAATAGCGAGTTAAGATGGAAAGATAAAATGCTTTAAGTATCATTATTAGGGGTTTGACCCTTTAAGGACTACACATATCGGGGATATTCTAGACAAAGTAGTGGGCAAGACACGGAAGTCTGCCTTGCTTTGTGATGCGTTAGAGAGGAAGTAATTAAACGCAGAAAAAAAGTATTTGTATAAATGGGTGTGAATGGGTGAATGAGACATGCTGTCTCATGTCCCAACGTGCATTGAGTTCTCCAGTAGAGTAGAAAAGTACTATATATAAACCATTCCATTTCAGTTCATAAAATCCTTATAAAAAAAACAACTGCAGCATATAAATGATCATGCTACACTTTGTCAGAAATGCTCTATACTAATGTATACCAGGAAGTCAATTACAGGAACGTGGGGGGATCTATTTGAACTAAAATAGGATTTATAATTATTATTATTATGCAAAATGCTCATGATAGTAGAACTATAAATAGTCCATTACCACAACTGATTTAGAAATATCATTGGGAAACTGTGTGTCCAAATCAGTAATTTTGAAAACTTTTTGTGGTCAGAGCTGACCAAGCAAATTTTTGTTATGGTACAGTTTTATTCACATCTACCAGGAATAGACAATGTCACCTGGAATATTGTCAATGTTATTTTTAGATTGCACTTCAGATGAGGCCATCTTTGAGCAATAGGCTCTACTAGCCCAAAACGTACCTCCATTCAGGTACAATCTAAATACAGTCTTGCTGCCTCTGGTGGTTTAGATCCAGCAATTATTATTATTATTTTGAAGAAGGCAAAGTCTTTCTCAGAAGGTGCTTTTGTTTTTTAAGTGGCCTTTTAGCTTGCTTGGCACCATGTTGGCATTACTTAACTCCTCCAACAAGGGATTAGTTAAGCCACCTGCTGAGGTCAGTTGATATTCTCAAACCAGCTGAAACTATAGACATTGAGATTTGGCAGTACTTTCTCACAAGTTTTATTCCTTTAGGTGGTTTTGTGTAGTTTTTTTGCAAACACAAGAAAGTGATCAGTTTATCTCTTCAAAGGTCAGTCAGTGAATATGATATAGCATGTTTAGGTTTGATTCATTACTTTTTGTGCATTTATAATTATAATAATGTTAGGTTTACAGAATTTTTTTTTGATAGTTTCTGTCAACCATAGTTCCCACAGTTTTGGATCTCCCGCTCTAAACTAATATGCAAAGCCCAAAGAGTCCAAGGTACAACTTACATGGCATTTCTGACATTAACTGAGTTCTTGCAGCAGAATCCAGTGATGGAAAAATATTTTATTAATGGTGTGAAATTTACAACTATGCTCCAAATGCATGATGAACATCTGTTTCTCCCTGTTTTTACTCAGTGTCAGTGTAATGCAAATGCTTCTTGTGGCTGTGAAGTGTAAAAGTTTCATACCTCAGGTCAATCAAGTCCCACACCTCCAGACTCCACCTCATGATCTGGGTGGCCTCATCCCTCAGGCCACTCACACACGGACTCCATACACCACCCAACTCCTTCCCCTTGTTTTCTATATATTCCTCTTGTTTGTTATTTATTCCTGTTGTCTTACTATTTTGATTTCTTGCACGGTCGATGTGAAGCGCCACAGTTACGTTGTACACGTACAAAGTTCTATTCTGTTCTACGTGCAGTGTAAACATTTGACACACAATTTTTGTAAATAATGCTCAGAATTTGAACATTTTAAAGCCATGAAGTTTTAAAGTTCCTGGTTACAGTTGTTCTGCAGTGAAGATCTGAAGGTATTTAAGTATTGTTTCGAAGTTATACTGGTTCAAAAATTGCTAATCATTCAAGACTTCCCAGAATATTTTCCTCTCTCTAGACACATGCATATCAAAAAGAGCAGAGGGTTCGATTTTAACACAATCACACGATGTGAAAACGATGAATTTTGGAATATTTGTCACAGTGGAGAAAGCAGAAGCTTTAGAGAGAATAATTTCAAATGAACTAGGTTTAAAAAATGATGACTGTACTTCATTTGTCAATAAAACTTAGTTCATTAATGAGCTGTTACAGCATAAACAAAATTACTTTTAGAGTATCAAATAAAACATTTGAAAATACTTAACATTTTATAATTAAATAACAGGTACAGATTTGTTAACTGTATTCCACTTTTAATGCTGTATCAGTGAAATTCTTAATAGCACATATTTCTCCACAACTTATTTTACTTTGGGATTATTTATTTGACAGCAGTGTAGAGAACAACTCTCCCACACAATCGCAGTATTGCTAAAACATCACGACAGTGTTATTAACTCAGAAAGAGTCAAGTCAAACTCAAAGTTAAATATTTCCTTTTGAGGTATAAGAACAAGTCTCTAAAATGGAAATGTGTGGATCATTCAGTATGTATTACAGATTTTTTTGAGTGTTTTTCTAATGATTTGCAGTCAGCAGGTATTCAGAAGTTTTCTAAACTCGTCTTTGATGTATCTGTAGATCGAATGGTAGAGGCGTGTGTTTGACACCATGAGGTCAACGGGGATATCGGTGTGGCTCGCTCTGGGAAGCAGATACAATGACAACTTAACAGAGCGTAAAGTGAGAAGCTCGGAGAATCTTATGGTAGATTCAACGGGAACCACAATGTCATTGGTCCCTGTTGAATTCTCCCGGTGTGTTTGATTTTTGGGACTAAGGAAGACCAAGAGTCGGTGTTTAAATATTAAATCAATAATCTCTTTATTCCATTATTTCTCTTTATTCCATACACAATCTGATCATTTATCTACGTCCGGACGGAGAGAGCTCCCTGTGAGGGTTTACAGGAGGTCTCTGAAGATGCCGGACTATGCTACAGCCTCTTATAGATTCTTGGGATGGCCCCCACCTGGCTGTATAAAACCCAAACATTCCTTTCTATCTCTCAGCCAGCCGGGTTTATGACCTTGGCTTGTTCTCTGGACAACATGTTTTTGTTCTCTTCTAATCAATATAAGGCCATGATTCTACACAAACAGTATTTCTTATAATTCGGCCACACAATGCGTCATAAAATAGCGTAATATTGCGTCCCTGTTTTTTCTCAGACTAAACTATCAATTAATTCTAAATTCATGTGCATGGGGATTTTCACAGCTCAGCATCAAACAGTAAACTTTAGACTGAGTGGGGCAGTCCCACACCAGTCTTACAACACCCACAGTCTCGCTGGGGAGGGGGGGTCCCAGGGGCTCACATCAATATAGGAATCAACAATCTTTATTTCAAGAATCACAAACTGTAACTCATTCAGGTAAATCAATAATGATTGATCAGAAATGCAGCCAAGAGGCCCA
>VOQK01028075.1:0-11341 GCA_015052645.1 Benitochromis conjunctus
CTGATTGAAAGGTTAGTGGTTCAATCCCTGGCTCCCCTAGTCTGCATGCCAAATATCCTTGGGCAAGATACTAACCCCAAGTTGCTCTCTGATGCATCCATCGGAGTATGAATGTCTATGAATGTTAATTAGAGCACTAAAAAGTATAGAATAAAGTGCTTGTATGAATGGGTGTGATTGGGTGAATGAGGTTGTTGTATAGAATGCTTTGAGTACTCCGGGAGAGTAAAAAAGCGCTATATAAGAATCAGTCCATTTACCATTTAACTGAGCCTGTGGTCTTCCATTTCCTCAATATGTTCCTAACTGTGGAAACAGACAGCTGAAATCTCTGAGACAGCTTTCTGTATCCTTCCCCTAAACCATGATAGTGAACAATCTTTGTCTTCAGGTCATTTGAGAGTTGTTTTGAGACCCATGTTGCTACTCTTCAGAGAAAATTCAATGAGGAGGGAAACTTACTTATTTTCCACTCCATGCAAAACAAAAGCACATTTTAAAAAATTTCAACCTGTTCTCATGTGTCTTTATGTAGTTGCAGGTAGTTCCGAATGTGATTTACAGAAACATAAGTCTGATGGTGAAAAAGGTAATTGCAATGAAGTATAGTTCTGATGGCTTCAAAAATCCATAGCTGAAGTTTGTTAGTGTGGGTAGTAATGAAGTAAGCAACACATTCCATTGTACAGTTGGACTCAAAATTTGTCATGAAAACCATTTTTGTATTTCCAGGCTACAACTGGAGTCCAGACTGGGACACCTCGGATACCAGCAACTCTAGCTATGTCGGTGTGCTGATCACTCGGCCTGTTGCCCTCAGCTTCACTTTCCTCACAGCGTATGCAGTCCACTACTTCTACCCTGATGTATTCTGCTATGAATAAAGCAGCTATTTGGCCTGAGCAACACTGATTTACGTTAGCAAATTATTCTCTGTCCATGTCAGTCTTAATTCATATACAGCAGTGTTGGGCCTAAGAAAAATATAACATGTACAAAAATAAATAAAATCACTCTTACCACAAGTGTTTTTTTTTACTGCTTAATTATTATCAGTTATCAATTCCACTATCAGTCTCACATTACAGCACCAACAACAAAGTCAGTGCTCAAAAATAACCTTCATTTGACTGCAACTTATATTACAGCTATATTTTGAGCTGCTTTGCTTCCAGGAGTCATGTGAACTCAGCACATTTAAGGTGGTTAGGCCAGAGATGGATAGCCAGACTGCTATCAGCTGATGACAACAGTGACACAATTAGCCACTTGTTCAAACCAGGGTAATGCATAAGAGAATCTTTAAATGCACAACACAAACCTTGTAGCAGTTGGGCTCCAGTAAGAGCAGAATGGGGGATTTGCACGTACAGACAAATAACTGTGTGATGCTGGTATGTCAATATGGACCAAGGTCTGTGAGGAATGTTTCCAGCACGTGGTTAATGTACACAATACTCCCAAAAGTATTCGCTCGTCTGCCTCTACACACATATGAACTTCAGTGACATCCAGCTGCAAAGGGTGGTGGGCATGATTTGGCTCAGCGGGTGTTCTGCTTGTTTGAGTAGTAGGCCTGGGTTCAAACCCAACCTGCCGGCCCTTCGCTGCATGCCCCCCGCCCCGCTTTCTTATCTAGCTACACTGTCTTTATCCCCACGCCATAATCCCCTCTCTACAAAACTTTACACATGGCACAATGGGGTTTGACAAGTACTGTTCTCCTGGCAACCACCAAATCCAGACTAATCCATCAGTTTGCTAGACCGAGAAGAGTGATTCATCACCACAGAGAACACATCTCAACTGCTGTAAAGTCCAGTGGTGATGTGCTTTACACCACCGCATCAACATGCACTGCATTTGGTGATGTAAGGCCTGGATGCAGCTGCTTCCCATTCCATGAAGGTCCCTTGAAGTTTTTGAGCTAATCTGAAGCCCACATGAAGTTTGGAAGTCTGTAGCAATAGACTCTGAAGAAAGATGGGAACCTCTGCGCTTCAGCATTTGCTGACCCCACTCTGTGATTTTATGTTTCCAATCACTTCCACTTTGCTGTAATACCAATTAACAGTTTACTGTGGAATATTTAGGAGAAGAAATTCCTGAGAGCAACCTATTCTTTCACAAATACCGGTAGAAGCAATCTGCATGCCCAGGTACTGATTTAATACACCTGTAGCCATGGACGTGATTGGAATACCTTACTCCCATGATTTGGATGAACAGGTGACTGAACACTTTTGGCAATATAGTACAAGTCAAAGAAAGCACTTCAGAAGGGCAAAAAGGCTCCAACCCAGTACTTAAAAGGTGTACCTAATAATGGGTGTACAGAGTGTATTTTTCTTTTTGGAGCACCAATAAATCTGGACATTATGTTAACGCAGGAAAATGTAAATCAAGGCAAACCTATGAAAACAAGATCCGGTTTATTTTTAAAAAGAAAAAACTCCTTTAATGTTACAACTTATGTTGGTGAGTGGGCCAAATACATACCAGTCTTTAAATTCAAACATTAATCACACCTTTAAAAATCAGTAAATTATTTTTCCCCTCTTCTTTCTGAAAATGATTAATAGCAAGGGAGGAAAGAAAAAAACAAAACAAAAAAACAACCCAAAACATTCCCATCACTGCGTAACACTGTAAAAAGGAAAGCTAAGACAGATGTGATGAAGCATTCATCTTGAGCCACGCTTTTGAATTCTTCTTGCTCTGAGCTCAGTCTTTTTTCTGTCCAACAAGTACCACACGACAGGGTACAGTGCACAATTAGCCTTTGCCTTTTGCTTTGTTGTTGTTGCTCTTCTTCTTCTTCTTATCAGTGGTGATGCTGGTGGAAGGTGCAGGGTTTAATGGTGGCGCACCCAGTTTCTTTGTTTTAGCTTTTTTAACTTTGTCCTTTATAGCTTTGATGTCCAGCTTGCCTTCTGTAGGTGCTGTGACACAGAGGGAAATACGGGTGGGATACATTGTTAGATAAGACAAGTGACAAATTAAGGGCAACGTGACTAAGTGATCAAGAATTCAGGGTTTTCCTTTAATTTGTCACTGCTACGGTTCTGAGATCAGTGTTTGTTTTAATATCTCTACCTTTAGCAGTCTTCATCGAAGGCTTCTCTTTAGGAGGAATGAAAGCCTTGTTCCGCTCTTCTTGCTTCTTGGTCAGTGCAGTGGCCTGTTTTACCTGAGAAAGAGGAAGTAAGTTTACAAAGGCGACTTTGCACAATGCTTAGTTGCTGCCACTGAAACTCAAAAGTAGCCTGAAGAAAACCTAAGGAGACATATCCACTATTAATTCTCACCTTGACTTCTTCCAGCTTCTTTCTTTTCTTCACACTCTCCCGCAGGAAGAATTCTCCTGTGGCCAGCTCCTTGTCAACCTGCATAGGAAGTCAACATAGTTAAAACACAACTTTAAATTGCATGTTGAGGTTTTAGTCTCAATGGCTGTGTGTTTGTTATACATTAAATACACTGTATAATTAAACATGTGTGACATGCACATGTAATTTCAAACTTTCTTCCCCTGACCTTGCTCTCTGGCTGTGGAGGAGGGAACGGGGTGTACTCCTTCTTCACGCTCTTCTTCTTGGGTTCCTTGCGTTTGGCAAGATTCTTGTGACGGAACTTGGGCAGAAAGCGCTCCCAGTTTTGCACCCGCAGTTCAGGGTCTTTGGACAGCTCCCGTTTTATTATCAGAGTCTGATGGTTGCAGCCGTGGAACAGGTTGGAAAGGGGTGGTGATGATGGAGGGGCAGAACAACAGTTATAAAAAGATGCAATACTCTGGTCGTATATTCACACCTTATGTAGTGACTGCAGTAAAATGCTGTTTTATTAAAGACCATAATGTGCAAAAGTCTTGAGCCACAGTTAATTTTTTTCCTAGCAAAAAATTAAACCAAGTGCAGCGGTAAGTGCAGGTATTTACTGAAATGTGCAAACATAAAAGGAAACATAGTACATAAAGAGAAACTACAGAACATTTCCAACAAGCATGAGAGTCAATGTCTCAGAGGACACTCCAAGGCTCTTTTGTTCTATTCACAAGATGGACCAAAAGTGTTGCATTCTGTTTTTCTATCAGGTATACTTTTACTGCATGCTTTCCAGATGTTATTGCATGATAGCTCAGAATCTGATGGTATTTTTCTGCATTCATAATTCCATCGATTTTGACAAGACCTCCACCATTGGAACCACAACAGAACCTCCAGTGTGTTTTACAGATGGCTTTAAACACTCTGTTGTATCTCTCTAACCTCTAATACGAACCAAATCTTTCACATTTAGATTTGTCAATTCATCACACCTGTTGACACCGATTTTTAGGGCCATTCGAAATGACAATATATATCGAAGGACAATATAAAAACATAATTTCATATTATACGCTATCGTTTGTTTTGTGGTGTCGCAAAATAAACTGTTTACGGGAATATGTTTTCATGGTTTGATGGTCACTGTAGTGGCTATATTTAGTTCTCCCTTTCTCTTATATTTAAAATAACCACACTACGGATGGACAAGCGACTGTTTTTACGCGTTGCCGATAGCAACAACGACTCCGCCGCCTGCTTCTGTATTTTCCACATAAACCTTTCACAATAAAGCTCAAGATCCTGTTGAGACTTTCAAAATAAACTGAAATTATATACATTATTCTCAAAGATCAAATTTCAGAATATGCTACAAACAAATTACCTCAAAGACATGAAGTAACTATAAATGGTGCTTACAGTCCCCACATGGATGTAGGCACAGGGAATAGCATGGTCAGTGAAGATGAGACAGAACCAGGTAGCTCCAAACAGAAGGACCAGTCAAAACAAATTGAGTACCTTATTCCCAAACCAGGGGCTACCTCTGTACCACGAACATGGTTTGGTCATGAAAAGTGTGACATGAACCAGAAAACTGTACTATGCAAATTATGGTGCAAACCAGTCCCCACCACAGACTCAAACACCACAAACCTCTTCTACCACCTATGCAAGAATCACATGAAAGAGTATGGAGAGAGTTTACGGATGAGAAGCAACAAAGAGCTGTCAGGTGCTCAAAATAAACCTTAGACTCAAACGTTAGAACAGGCTTTTCCCCGCAGCACGCCGTGTAATACATACTCACAAAGAAACAACTTTAAAAATGTATAGCTTCATGCATCGGTCAAAACAGAAACAAACAGAAATGCACCATTTTGCGATCTCTCTCTCTAGTTACCGGGATAAGTAATGTTTATTTCGGAACATAAGATTTTGGTCATATTGCACAGCACTACTGATTTTCAGTTCAGGGCTTGTGTAATTTAATCCTCAGCCTTCTCTCCCAGTTATCTTCCCTTAAGAATAGCTTCTTGAAAGCCTGGAATACTTCAGTTAGAAGGTGTTCAAGGAGGCATTATGTCAGATGACGAACCAGGTCAACAGGCTCCTTTTGATATTCTCTTAAGGAGGAATATTTTTCTGTTTTGGAAAAACATTCCAATGAGAATATTTAGGTACCAGGACTGTAAATGAGTGATCCTTGGAAGTAAAATATATTAAAATGAAGGGTGGCTAAAGACTTTTGCACAGTGCTGTAAGCTAGAACTAGTGCATAGATAATTTAAATAACATTCTGTGACTCATGCAAAACAGGAAGTCCCATTTTAAATAGTCAGCTCTGTGAAGCATCCTCTTTCATGCCCTCAGCTCTGGGTTGAGCCAACCTTGGCGTGCAAACCCAGAGAGATGGACTTCAATCAGGAAATCAAGAACAAAGATGGAAAACATCATCACTGGGCATAAATGCAGCTAACAGTTTCACTTTGACTAGATCTATTGTTTCTACAGCAGTTTGAACATACCTTGATGTTGTAAATGGGATGAATATTCTTCATGGTGTCCAACACCACTTTACGAACCTGAAAAGCAGAGGCAGAACAACAAGTTTAAAAAAAAACAACAACAACAACAACAACAAAAAAACCCAAAACAAATGCTTCAACATTCTTTGTTCTGTGCTAAACACATAGTTCTGATTATTAGACAATATAAAAAAAGATAGGCACAGTGACAGCACCCATTCATGAAGCTTTTTCATTGTTGCTGTCTTGATGTTTTGAAACTGTATGTGAACTGGATCAGCTACCAAATTGTGACTGACAATCACCATTCAATCATCATTCTGGATTATCCTCCTTTTTAACTCTTACAATGGGCAGAACTCAAACTGAACTACCACACTCATCAGGTAATTTGAGGTGATAGAGGAAGGACACAGAGGTGTGTTCTCCCTCAGACCTCAGTAATCAGGGTGAATCACTGTTTTCTAATTAGTTTGTTATCCTGTTTGTGTTTCTTCACGGCAGACTTGAAATCACAAATCAGCAATTAGTAACAGTTCTCCTCTCCACCAAGGTTTAGCTAAACCCAAACTGAAGGGAGTTTATATTACACCAACGTTTGAGTTTATATTCACGCACATGCGTGAGTAAAGGACACACACACACACACACAGTGGGCTCAGATGTTTAGCTGTCAGGAGTTCTTTATGGATAAACACACTAAAGTAGTCAATGTAGGCACCTTTTCATCACTACAAAATCTTATTATGAAGACAATTTGTTTTAGTCACCCATTACTGACAGTCTTACCTCCTTTAATCCACTGTAGGGTCCAAGTGCAGACACTGTGTTCCCCTGCACCATAACATAGCAGTTGGTCAGTAATTCCAGTGCCTGGAGAGAAGAAACAGGCAACATGAAGCATACAAACAGAGCTTCAAAAGAAATCTGTTAACAAGAGTTGCAAAGATGCACACATGGGCTGCCACCCAGTGACATTAATTCAAAAGTGCGCAACACTGAGACTTGTTTAAATTGGAGATTGGTGAAAATCAGTGACAGATACACATGATTTAGAAACAAACTGGATTCTCTTACTTTTTCCTAACATCCATCACAACACTCTGTGGAAGCCATTTTCTAAATGAACATTATTAACCTCTGATGAAAGCTGGACTACGGTGTGGGACTTACCTTTAGGGTGGAGCCTTTGGGGCCAATGAGCCGCTGCCTTCGCTTCACAAACCGTTCTCTACTCCTCACCATAGTCCCAATTTTGATGATGTCACAGGCAATGTCATCCTGTAATATCCTTACAGCCTGAATCAAAAATGGTATCAAAAAGTCTGCATCACTCTAAGTGCTTAGTGACAGCAATCACACATATACTCGAAAACATAGGATGAAATCTACATGTTGTGCATGCTGCAAACTGGCCCAGAAATGTTACCTGTTCAAATGGCACACTCCTCGCCAGCAGCTTAATAAGATCTCTGGCTCTCACAATGACATAAGGGTCAAAGGTCTTCTTAGTGGTGCAGACTGTCATGCTGCCTTCTATTAGGTCCAAAGCAGGTTTAATGTGCTGAGAACAACAAATGATTCAGTATGTGAACAGCTCAGGTCTGCAATTCAGCCTCATATCAACCCATATACTGCCAATGTAAGCGCCAACTTGATAGTTAATGTTTCTCAACTGGGAAAAAAAAATAAAAACAAAAAAATGTTATAGAGGAGAAAAATAAAAACAAAATAATGTGAAACATCTTTATAATTGGGGATGTAGCCATGTTCAAAATGAATAAAAAAAAAATAAATGATATACACACACATTAACATATACACACACATGCCCAAACCAGAGCCTAACGAGTAATCTATAAACAGCTAAATATTTGTCTGCCTTTGCACAAAACCCTCATGCATTTGGCAGAAGGCAGGTGGGAAGACTTTCACATTTCAGTACACTCATCCAAAACACATCTCTAAATAAAAAAAAATAAAATAAAAAAAAAATAATAATAATAATCAACTCAACAGAAAAATATTGTTTTGGTTAAAGCCCAGAGCCCAGATAAGAATTTTAACTGAATAACTGTGGGGACAACTGGAGAGATGACAATATTACCAAGATAGATCAACAAAGACAGGCTCTCTTTGCATTAGATGGTTAAAATGTAGAATCAAAAATTTGTATTGCACTTAAAATACTGTTTCACAGAAAACATGGTGCTTACACATGTACCTGCTCCCGATAGGTTGTGTGCTCAGCATATGTTATTGTGGTGATTTGGCCAGAAGAAGCACTTTGTGACACAAAACTGACACAGTTGGAGCACTAGTGCTAGGGTAATGTGACTTTGTCATTTTTATTCGCCTGCTTAAAAGATTTCAGCGTTTTTCCATTGAAAATTTTACAGAATTTAATATGTACACTGCAAAGACTGTACATGTTAACAGGGCAGTACAGACTTTACATCCACTATATGTATACATTACTATACAAGGTAGCATCAGGTTTGATGAGACTAAAGAAAGTGGTCAAAAAAATAAATAAATAAATAAAGTTGGCTTCCTTCATAGAGCTACACTATATTTGAGATACAACTGACAGGCAAGTATTATCACCTGTGTTCAGTGCATTTTTTCCCCCCCTCAGAAGCAGCTTTTTCTGACTCACCACCTCTCCTAAAGCCTTCTCCACCAGAGGCCAGCACTCTTTCAAGTAGGCCTCCCTGTACTTGGGGAAGAGGGTGGCAAAGCTACTGTCCTCCAGCAAACCGCGGGGGTTATCCTCCTTGGTAAACGGTGGCTCCTTCCATCCATCGGGAACTGTCAGGAGTTCGGATTCATCCACTGCAGGACACACGCGAAGTCACTTTAGTACAGCTCATTACACCCGAGGCACAGACTACCAACACGAGGTATACTTGAGCAAGGGGAACAGAATACTCTACCTCGTACTCTATTATAAAAGATATACTGAAGGAACGTGGAGAACGGTCCACTGGCCAAAATAGTAAAAGCTTAAAATTCTCATCATCGATGTGTCCACCTTGACTGAGGAGGCTCAACAGTCTTCAGAACCGTGTTGAATCCAGGCAGGTAATAGCTAGCTGCCCAGTGTCAGGGAACAGTTGTTAGTTTAAGTATGTGAACAGTAAATGTGCGGGTTATTTTTCTTGATGCGACCCTTCAACACAGCGAGTAAGGGTAACTACACTCACCAAACCAATTTGTTTACAATGCGAGAGCCGCCATGCTAGCAGAACACCAGCGTGCCTCGCAGCTGCCGTCTATAGCTGGGGAACAAATACTCTTCTTCACGGGGGACCGTCGCTGGTGTCACTTAATCTCATCTGACGCGAAAGAATTAAACTCACCTTGGTTTTTAATCTTTTTCGATGTTTTCCCCGTTTGCTCCTCACTCACGCCGTCAACGGCTGTGGAGGACGCCATTGCTGAGAAGAAACGGAAGTGACGTACAAATACTCTTCCTGGTACAACTTCGAGCCAGACAGCAGCGCTATTTACCACCATGAGCTAAATATTTGGATAGATAATTGAGTTGGGTTCTTGCTTGTAAACAAATCAGTCCTTCTGACAAAGATACGAAATACAGTGACTGTTAGAATAAAGCACCAGTTTCACTAAAGCACATTTGTTAACACATGAACTACACTGAAAAGCTCTTAAAACATTTAATCGTTAACAGTTTAGTTCTCAGCAGCTCACATCTCCCCATCAATAGAGCCAAGCAAAATCAACAAATTACACATACTATTTCAGACACTTTATTGGGGCTGTAGCTGTTCATAGTAAGTCATGATTGCTTTAGTAGCACTCACTAAGAGCACCATTACTCCCAGAAAGCCAGTCATGTACCCTGCCCCTGCAAAGAGATGGATATAGGTTAATTTCATCACCCCAGTATTCACAATACACACACGCACAGTGAGTTTAAACAATTTAGAAAATCAGTGACGGTCTATATCAGGACTGTAGTTTTAATATCACCCAAGCAGAATTTAGTTAAAACAAAAAACAAATGGAAATGCATTGTAATCTAAGAATAGGTATGGAAGCAGATGCAGTTTCTTTTAAGAGTTCACTCCTAAATTTGAACTAACTGAATGATCCTTTGACAAACTCACAGTAAGAGGGTGGAGCTGACTTCGCTCTCATGTTGACAATCAAAGGTCCAGCAGACACGACAGCAGCTTGTATCCCCTCACTCTCCATTTGAGTCACTGACCTCTTTGTTCGCTGCTTGCCAGTGCATTTCTGCAACAGAATGAGAGTCAACTTTAGATTCATGCATAAAGAGAAAAACAATTATTTAATTTCTGAAATTTGGATAGAATAGGATAAATAGATTTAACACAAATTTGACTGAACCACAGAGCAGCATGATGAGCAATAATGGTCACCTAAGGGAACTTTATGTACCTGTAGGTTTTTTCACACTTTACTTAGCCAAAAATCTTTGAGCTCTTGTTTTCAGAGTGTACTGACATTTTAAAGATTCCAACAACCGAGATCAAATCCAAGTGCAAAGCTGACCACCTCCAAATGGGATTTGGCTGATTCTCATTGTCACCCAAATTTTTGGCAGTGGCAAAATTGCCAAAACTAAATGTTTTACAATAAATGTTTTGGAAAACTTACAAAAAAAATAAAAATAAAAAAATCGCTATACATAGAAACCTATTAAAATAACAATCCTACTCTAAATAAAAACTGAAGTGGCAAAGTGCATGAAAAACAAGCTGTCAAAACTTGCAGCCATTTTTGGATAATGACAGCCAAGCAGGAAACAAAATGCATTGTGACTGACATGCAGAGACATACACATGCTGTAGTTGTGGCATGCCAAGACACAATCAGAGTGGGGGCAGAAACAAGATTATGTTCCCACATGAGAATTCCAGGTGGGAAATAGAAAGGGTGGTCTTCCCTGTTGTCTCAGTAACCTATAGCCAGATACTTACATCAAATGGGTTAACTACATTTTACCAAGTGCGTCTCAAGCTTGAAACATTTGGCCATTTTACCAGTCTACAGTCTTCATCATGTCCACATATGCTGGCCAGGCAGTGGAAGTAAAGGGGTAACTTCTTAGGCATGTTGAACATCTGAATGGAAAACCTGCTTCTATGTGCCAGACCGTTCACAGACAGCCAGTGGAAAGTGGGGTCAGCAGGACAGCTGAAAGGAATATGCAACAAGGAACAAACGTAAGCTTGTGGTTCTATTTGGCAATCCGAACCTTTCAAAATGTATCTTCTGTAAGTCATCAAGCTAGCCAGAGAGGGAGAGAAAAAAACAAACAAACAAAAAAACAAACAAAAAAAACGTGGGCACAGAGGAACCAGACTTAACAGAACAAGTTGGAGAAAGCTTCAGACTTCATTATATATCTAAACATACAGTTTTAATTTTAAAAAGTGTAATTTTACAAAAAAAAAAAAAAAAAAAAAAAAAAAAAAAAGAAAAAAAAAGTGGATA
>VOQK01028080.1:0-14758 GCA_015052645.1 Benitochromis conjunctus
GGAAGCAAGCAGACCGTCCTTGGCTCCGCAGTGGCAGGAGGTCCCGGCAACCCAGACCCCAACCGGACAGCCAACTCCACCTCCCAGCCCCCCCGCCCCGACGGTTGGCAGAGAGCGGGGGATGTTGGCATCTAATTGGTGAATCATTTGTACTAATAGTTGAGTGTACTCAGTGTTATGTTCAGCATGTTTTGCTTACACCAATCATTAGTGCAGCCCATTTTTTGATACATCCATTCCTTTATGTCGTTGTACTCGCTAAAATGTGAGTGTACTCACTCACATTTTATTATATTTTATTTCACTTGAAGCAGTTTTCAAACGTGCCTGGTGCAAGCCCACATGTTAAAGTGTCCTTGGGAAAGATTCAGAACCCCAAATTTCCCCTCGAGGACCCATTTCTGTGTGCGTACAGAATAAAAGTGGGTGTGAATATCACTGGTTTTGTAAAGTATTATATTAAAGTGCGATATAAATGCAATCCAATCCACTTACATGGCTCAGCTGTATTCATTTGGCCACAACAGTGTGACTGTGAAACAACTTACACAATCCTGAAAGTGAAGCAGCTTTTTTGATCTGAACCGTCATTAGTTTTATGTACACCTGTGTTTTTGCTGCTCATCAAAACGTCAGTGACTAACTCAGACGCTTTTTTATGCCACACCAGCACATCTTGTGCTGTAAGTTCTGGGAATTTGCTGATGGTGCTGAGACATAACTGTCTCTATACATCTGTATATGCTGAAAGGCTGTAGGAGGAGCTGTTTGAAGGAACTTCAGAACTGCATCATGTTTGCTGTAACGTGGGCGTCCACTCACTGTCCTTGACATCAATATAGCTGTACTATCTTTATTAGTAGATTGAGTGGCAAGTGGGTTGGTAGTCTATTTTATTTTTGATAACATTTTATGGATGTCCTCTTTGCTATCTTGCATGAGTTGTAGTTTTATGAAACTATTATTATATATGTCCTTTAGATGGCAGCACAGATCCACTGTATGACTGATGATGTATGGTGTACACCAGTGCAAAATCATACAACACAGATTTTATTTAGAGTACAATTACTTTTATTAGAAAGTGAACACACTGTAACAAAATTCACCAATTTATGAATAATCATAGGGGTTAACATTTAATGTTATAATATTCAATATTTCTTGTAGATTTAATTCATAGCTACTGTTACAGTAATGGTGTCAGCTCAGTTATTCTTGTTGCAGGGCACTGCTGTTGGTGATGCAGAAGGAGCAGAAGAAGGAATCTGAAAAAAATAATAAGACACAAAATGGTGTGAGTATTTTTCTTTTTTGTTTGTTTTTTGATTTGTTTTTATTTTTTATTTTACACAGTCTCACCTGAGTATCCACGGTACTCTTCAAGGTGTTTTCCGCTTTCATAATCTGGCGCTGTGGAGTCACAGAGCAACATTTAGCCTCCATTCATATTGCACAGCCTATGAGACTACAGATTCATTGTTTCCTACCCTGAATCTTCCAAATGGATCAGGCTGAACTGGAAGCTGCTGTGGAGCAGCACCGGCGGGGTTCCCCTAAGCAAAAACAGCAAATGTAACATTTCTGCAAAACAATAACCACTGATACACTGAAGGGGAAGATTGATTACCATCACAGGTTGCTGAGGAGCATTCATTGGTGCCATTTGGGGTACTCCCATGAAAGGAAACTGGTACTAAAGAAATAAGACAGATGATGCTCTTAAACCTGCAACAATTTGTGTTGTTAACACCACAACAGTAAGTGCCTCACTAACCGCATTGACTGCAGGGACAGCAGGGAAAGGGTACACATTGCCAACCTGAGCTGGAACGACAAAAGCAGGAACTCGAGGAACAAACTGTGAGAGAGAAAAACCAATGTTTTTAGATTTACTGCAAAATATCTGTGTAAAGTTGCATTATTGCTCAAATTCAAATCCAGTGGACTGACCTGAGGAAACTGGGGCTGCCCAATAATGCCTGCTCCACCGCCAGCTACAATGGGTGGATTCAGACCACCAACCAGCATCCCAGGATTTCCTCCATTTAAGAGTCCTCCATTCAGCATCCCTGCATTCATAGCTGCCAGCAGCCTTGCAGTCTGCATGGAAAAGGAAAAAGACTTATTGACTGTGGCCTAATTTTGATTATTGTACAAAGTATGCATGCATCCATAGTCTGCCTGTATCTTACCTTGCCTGCATTGACCTGAAATAAATTTAGACGAGATATACACATTAGTATAGATAGATACATAGATAGATAGATGGATAGATAGATTGACTACTCACATAGCTGATGGTTGCTACAAATGCTGTAAAGAGAAGAAGCTTCATTTTGCACCTTGAATCGTGTAAAAACACACAAACCTTGTACTTTTTCGGTCTTGCTTCAACTGTTATGTGCCCAGAAAGCTAACAGTAACTCTCTGTTTTCAAAGACGCCTTTTTATCAGTAGAAGAGATTATTATGAGCCAATTAGAGAGGAGAACACTGCCTTATTCACATGCTATATTTGTCACCTGCGCGTTATGGGAAGTTGCAATAATGCATCTATGGTTTCTCTACAATACAAGGTTTAAAAAATGTAATGCAGCAAAGTCCCTGTTTTCAAAGAAGCTTGAGCAACTTCACACGCTGACATTGTTCTCGACAGAACTGAGTGACCACAAAAAAATAACGCAGTGATTCAGCGTCGCGGGATGGCTTTCTAGAGGCTTCTGGAAGCTCCTGACTTCAAACCAATATGGACCTCGTTAATGTTGTGGGTTGTGGTTACAAGAGGCAAACAACTGACATCACAGTCATCAAGAGCTTTTGTAGATCACACTGTAAAAAATATGTGCGTGCGTGTTTGTTTGTGCACATGGCGTGCATGCCTGAATAATGACGTGATTGACAGAAAATACACGTTTTTTCTTAGAGTGTTTATTGAACCTTCTTTTTATTATAGAAATTAAATATCAATTTGCATGTAAGGCTTTTAACTTGTGTCATTTTTTACAGCTTCCAGCATTTTTGTGCAATTTATTGGTTTGTTTATTTTAAACAAAAAGAAATACAATATACGGGGTTAGGGTTTGTTTTTTTTAAATCACGCTGAGGATGTAGATATATCAGAAACACGTGTATCTAATAGAGTGCATTATAGTGTTAAACTTAATGGAACATTTCACCTTTACTGTGTCAAGCTACAGACTGTTTATGAGAAGATGTTTGTGACTTCATGAAAACACCCGAGCATAAATGGCATCTTGTGAATTGATTCATGTCTAGAGGTATAAATGGCATGTTGCCTGCTGCTGTTTTATAATTAAAAGTTAAAATAAGTGCCTCAGACATGGCTGGGTGCCTTACTGTAATTTGTGATGACTTTATAACAGTCATAAACTCTTTATTTGCCCACCCACACGTCGCACTCTCCGATGTACACACTCACTCACAGTGGCCCTCGGGAAATCAGTTAATCGGTAATAAAATTCTGGAATTTAACAAGAAAGTGAAAACAGAAACCCTATGAGCACATGTTCAGAGTCATTACATACATTGCTGTGTGGTTGGATGATTACTTTGTCATATACCGAGGCAGTCTGGGAATGTTTTTCCTTTTGCTGACTGTGCAGCTGACAGCAGACCAGGTAAACACCCTCTGTGGAAGTTTGGTCTGGCACTAATTACATACTGTCATGCAGTTATAATCAAGAAACTAGTTTTTTTTTTTTCTGTTTGCAGTTTTAAAGGACAAAGATGCAAATGCAATTGTTCATCTGATTTATTTGATTTTACTTTTATATGTAACAGGTACTTTTTTCCCAAAAGGAACCGGCTGTACCAGGAATTTCATGTTGATGTGACAGATTTATGGTTTTCAAATGTTCAAGTGAGACCATCTGGAAGTAGCTCAAAGCAGCGTATTGTAAAACAGAAGGCTGTGTATATTTTTATCAGCTTCTTATATAAAAATAACAGCCATCAGATGGAGGCACACCCATGGCCCTGTTGAATTTATTCGGTGTTTTGTTCAAGACACATTTGACAGATTTCTTTTGTGCGACAGGAGTTCAATCATTTATTGGTCATTAGTTACAGTGATCTAAAACAGTAAAATATCAACAGGTATTAAGGAGAACCACAATCAGGATTTAGCGATGAATATGTGAGAAATGTGTCGTCTCATTCCACTTGCTTCTCCTAGGTATCTACCCCAGAGCATTCCTCGTCATCTTCAGTTGCCACAGGCTTCATCACCGGAGACTGCGTCCTCCTGAGGCGAGCTGCGACTGACCGTCGAAACCTCAACTTGCCGCCCAGATTTGCAGCACCAACAACACCGCCCAACGGTTGTGGGTTATTTTGCCCGACTGCTGACATCAGCTGCACTTGGCCGGGGGTCAACATGATACTCTGAGGCCCTCCACCGATGTTTCTCTGTGGCAACACCGCAAAGAGCCCACCTGCAGCTTGCTGAGTCCCTGGCCCTTGCAGATTCATGGTGGCTCCTCCTGCCTGGCCCATGAGAAAAGCTCCACCTTGTGGGAGAACTGCAACTGGAATTAGTTGCTGCGGTGGAGCCTGACCTACAGGGTTCCCAAGTGGCTGGATAAACAAGGTATTACCAAGTTGGACTACTTGTGCCATAAAGGGCTGACCAGCCAGTGGAACCCCATTTTGAGCCCCAGCGTTTGCACCATTGGCAGCTCCTGGTCCTCCATTGTTGTTCACGCCCCTATTGGCAAGTGCCTCAGCACTCCCTGAAGACACACCACTCTCCACCACGAGCACCAGGCTCTGAAAGATAACCCACAGCATGCAGTACATGTTTTAACTCACTGCAAGCAGCAGATGATCAGCAGGTGAAGCGCCGCTTCTTTCTTTACTTATATAGAAAGCGTCAGACTCAGCGATCACCAGAGAAGGTCCAATCAGGAGGCTTTATCTCATAAAAACGAGGTGCCGTCATCATCATGACCAAGCAGCAGGTTATTTTTTGCTTTGTGGCCTTGCAGCAGGCCATTATTTAGGATCAAGCAGCAAACCAAAATCAACTACCAGTGACTTGCATTCTTAAAACCATTGTTGCAGAGCTATTCATCTCATGAAGGAACGCAAACACACAGAAAAAAGAAAAGAAATGAAGAAAATGATATTTACCAGGGTCTTTTTGTAGTAGATTTTATTTCAGCACAAACATCAAGAAGCAACAGAGTTCACTGAAATATTCTGTAATTGTGAATTTCTTTGCTGTCCATAGCCTTTAATTAGCACTATAAGGAAACATAATGTCAGAAGACAAACATGTATACATTTGCTACTAAGTTAGCCAATACAGGTGCTATTTTACATTTGCTAGTATCAAACAGGAATCTGCAATTGTCTACTACACCTTTCTGATTTTAAAAAGTAATAAACGTGGTACTACCTGGCATTGTCTACTGTACAATGTTTCTTCTACCATCAAGCTGCAATAACTTTGCCCCGGTTTGGAATGCATTGGAATAAAGATTTTGAACACAGCCAGCAAAAAAATAACTACTTCTTTCTTCTGATAAACGGTTCTAGCAGCTCAGTCTAAATTACAGATCAGTGATTTAAATGTCCATGCTTAGCCTTACACGAAGCTTTCTTTATAGCGAGAGGTAACATGGGTTTGTTTCATCTGTACTTGTCAGAGTGTGCTGTATCATTTTGAATAGACAAAACTTCAACAGCCAGATGTTCAACGTACAATGCTGGAGCAGCTTTTGCGACCTTATGCTGTAGATGAGGAACAAAGCGAAGCTCAGAAAAGCAGGTTGGCATCCATGTCCTCTGCAGAGAGACAAGTTACAAAGAATTAGAGTTTGCGTCTAAATTATTAACTAACAGTATCAGAAAACATCAAATTCTGAACATGTTTTATAGCAACATGCTGGGTCTTCATCTAAAATCTTGGAAGATATATTCAGATTGGAGCATCACATTTTTGAAACCTCTACTATCTATGCTATTATATTGGCCTTGACCATAAATGTACTATGTCACTTATGGAAAGGTTTCTCACAAATATAAGAAACGATGATCCTCTCACCATTCCTGATACCAAAACAGGTGATCCACTCCTTAAATGATACCAGTTTGTCTTTGTCAGCGTCACACTCCTGGAAGAAGTGAGAGGTGCAGTGCTCCATCGGTACCAGGGGGACCCTGAGGGGGGCCAGCTCTGAGTGGGACAAAAACCTGTGGGAAAAAAAGCAGTCTTTGATCATTGTGAGCAAACAGAGTGTACATGATGGCTCAGTGTTTTCCTGACATACTAGTTATTGTTATTGTTGTTGCTGTGCACGCTATTGAAACTTTTAAAGAGCAGCTAAAGATGTATTTTTACAGGCTTGCTTTTAACTAGCAGATATTATTAATGTGTTTTAATAGTTGTGTTTTTATTTGTTGATTGTTCTTGTGAAGCACTTTGTGATTCTTATCTAGAAAGGTGCTATATCTATAATTTTGATTTACTTTTGCTTACTTGTTACAGTTAATGTCGCCTATTCAATTATTATGTATAATAATATAATGTTTTATACAGCCTGTCAGTCATCTATGACATATATAACCAATAACTCCCCTATCTAGCTAACAAGATCAATCGTGAGCTAGCAAGTTAGCTATATATATAAAATTCCCCTCTCGCCCCTGCATGCGGTCTATCCTTCAAGCTCGGGTACTTCTCAAGCTTCTCATATATATATATATATATATATAGATATAGATATAGATATAGATATATATAGATATATATAGATATATAGATATATAGATATAGATATAGATATATAGATATATAGATATATAGATATATAGATATATATTGTATATTTTTTGGCTTATTTTTTAGAAGACACTATATGCAAAAACAGTGTATAAAAATGTACCTATCAGATGGGTGCTGGTCTAACTGAGCAAACTGCCAGTGTACTGGGTAGATGTACATGTTGTAGTTCTTCTCAAAGTCCTGTGCAAGGAGCTCAACAGAGTGATCGCCTGCATGAAGGCGCCTCTCACTCTCAAAGATTTTCTTCACCTGAAGAATACAGGAGACCACACTTTAACTGGGTTCAACCACTTAAACATAGTATTTGTAAAGAGCTGTTTGATTAGTAAGCCTTACTCTGAAACGCTGCTTAGGAGTGAGGAAGCCAGGAGTTATGGAGTCATGTTCGTAGAGCTGGAGCAGCACGTTTTTAAGCCAATCTCTCATTCGGAGAGGAAACTGCACCAGCTCAGTGTTCACACACGGAGGTATCACTGAGACAGAGAGGACAGAACAAAAGCACCAGATGTGTTAATTAGTTCTTTCTTCACCATGCTAAATGATACAGTCTGTATAGTGTTTAAATACAGTCTCACATTTGCACGGCCCAGTGTAGTCTAGGTGAAGTCTGTGTCCTTTCTTACTGCCCTCCAGGTTGCATTTAGTAGCAAAGAGTTCACATGATGTGTCATATGTTTTGTTGTCTGTCCCACAAACCTAAACGAAAACAAAAGTGTTAAAAAATGAAGAGAGAAGATAAAGTTTTACCCACTGTCCTCAAAGATTTTTATGCAGGCAGGACTTGTGAAGGACATAAAGACACAATACAAAGACAAAATTCCAAATTTATGGTTTACAGCTCACCTTCAGCCCGACTATCAGACCCTTGACCTTCTCACAACAAGCAGTCTGGGTCAAATAATATAAATAGAAAACCTGCTGGCTCAGCATAACAGGCAGGGTAGTTAGAGCTAATATAAAAGAAAAGCGCTCTCTGCTTTGTCTTTCGATAATGTCAAAATACCATCTCCCACAACAACATCTGAACTTTTTCCTTTTTCTCCTCACTAAACAATCTGAGCGCTGCACAAGGCTGCTGCAGGCAAGTGTGTCACAACCACAGAGCATTGCATAAAAAGTATGAGTATAAATGAATAATAATCACTAACTGTGACATTTTTTTATTCATAGGCATCAACATACTTACATAGTCAAATTCATTCACACTTGTAGGACACTCTGACGGTTCTTGACACACACACCCTGGCTTACTGTCCGCATCAAGTTTGCATGTTTTTCCACGTTTGCAACGGAAGTTTTCACACGGATCTGTAAGAAAAGGAAGACTCTGATTGGATCTCTGACCCATAATTCACCTGATTTCTAGAAACAGTGATATAAATGATTTATTTTCCTAGCTTGTTTTAAAGTTTTTCTTGCAATAGAACCCAGTACGCTACAATAAGCCCACATCAGCCTCTACATTCCTTTGTCGTTAGAGTTGGTATAGCCATTAAATTCGACTTGATCTCTCTTATTCACTCTTAAGCCTGCAGAGCTGTGTTTTGGTAGTGACCGTGCAGCAGAGAGGCACTATTCATGTGGAAGTTTGAGCAAAATGATTCACTCAGCAGATTCCCCATGTAAGACTATTCGGATGGTGTATTAGTCAGTATATGGTGAATGCTGCTGCTGACCAAACGCTCTGCAGTTCTATACTGTAAGAATAACAACATGTTATATGAATGACACAGTTAAAAAAAAAAAATTTAAACTTCCTTGAAGTGGAACCTTTCACCCGTCTGTTTCATTTACATTTATTTCTGTCTTGTGTTAAATTAGAGATGTTGTTAATTCCTTTTATCTTTATCGTATAATCCTGTTGTCATCTTACATAACTGTCGACTTACAGAAAGTATTTGGCTGTATTAATGGACCTAGAAACACCAGTAATGATGTCACAGGAGGCTAAGGACGAAGTCTTCAACTAAAACAATCAACAGAAAAAAAAAAACAACCAGTAGGGGTTTCTGAGAGATGTATGCCTCCGCGAAGAGAGGGCCTGGACCTTGGGTACAGATCGGCTGCGGCTCTTATCTGCACCGGATTCACACCAACTAAAGGACCCTGAGAAAGTACAAAAAGACACGTAAAGGCGATATCATGCATGTATACAATCCTTCTCCTCCTCCTACTACTACTAGTAATAATATTATTAATAACATGAAGGTAAAATAGAAAGAGGAAAAATAAAGGTCAAGTTGTCCCGATCAAAATTGCAATGTCAGCAGATTCTGTCCTTTGTTACTTCCTCATCAGGGAGATTACCCCGGCTTATACTTAAAAATTAATTTAAACAATCAGTTCTTAAAATTGTTTAGCTGTGGGCTGGTTTTAAAATGGCACCAGTACAGAACTGGTTCCACAGAACCACTAGCACTGAATAGGTGGAAACGAGGTACTGTGGAGTGGTGAGACTAAGAATAAACAGGAAAATTGTGGCCTGCAAAACCAATATAATCAGCAGAATCATGTTTTATAAGTGAGGGTCACTGAGTAACTCTTTGTGTATTCATGACTAAAGACAACAGATTATAAGTTATCTTAACCTTTGTAAGATTAAAACGATGATAAGCAGGGTGCTGGTTTAGCTCAGTGGGTGAGCAGGTGACCATATGCCATATAGCTGGAGTGCAGTAGGCCCAGCAGTAGGTTTGAGTCTAACCTGCATGTCTTTCTCTCTCTCCCTGCTTTCCTGTTTCTATACTGTCTCTATCCAATGAAGCCTAAAAGGCCAAAATAATAATAATGATAATCTACTGTAAAGAAAGAGAATATGGGTAATATAAGCATTACCCATTTTCCTGCCCTTCTCCTCTTTGCCTTTTGGTCTGTATTGTCAGTGCTGCTGCTCTCAGACTCAGGATCCTGTTGGCTCTCTTCTTGTCCGGGTTGTGTTTCCTCCCTGTCCGGAGAGTGCTTCCTTGACCTTTGGTTTTTCTTTTGCTTCCTCGTTTTTCCCTTGGTGTGACTTCCACCCACATTCTTACTCTTCTCTTCCTTCTTTCCAGATAGTGTGGCCCTCAATATAAGCTCTGCATCGCCCTTTGCCTCTGGATGGTCTACATTTGCATCAGGTTCTTTCATGGCGCTTACCTCTTGGTCTGAGGAACCTTTGTCCTCCGTCTGATCAGACACCTCCTCACTGTGTGCTGCCTCTGTGTTTTGCATGCCTTGTTCATAGTCATCAGCATTATTGGCCATTTCTTTCTCACTGGTATCTTTCTCTCTAATGTCTATTTCTGAAATAGGCTTGGTGTCATCAGAGTGAGTTTTGTCATTAGCTGATGCAGTCTGCAGAGGTGGCAGGAGGCTACTATCAGCAGCATAGTCCAGATCGACTGGAATCACTGATTCTGTGCTGCCATCTTCCTCTAGCAGTGCTTCAGTTGGCTCTTCCTTCCTTTCTGAATGGGTCGTCTTCTGCACCTTCTCCTCTATTACATCTTCCACACTCTCTTCCTTCACTTCTTCCTCATCCAGCAAACGTTTCTTTGTTTCTGAATTCTCATCCAACTTCTTCTCCTGATCCTCAGCGGCCTCAACAGCCTCACTAGACTCAACCTTGCCTTTGTCAGCCTCTACTTCTTCCTCCTCCAGCTCTCTTACTTCAGCTTCATCCTCCTCTTCAGCCTCTTTCGTCAGGAGGTCTACCAGTTCTTCTTCACTCAACAGAACTGCAGTGCTTTTCTCTCGCTTTTCAGCCCTCTCTTCATCTTCCTTGTTAGCGTTGTCTTCAGAACTCAGTTCCTCGTCTTCCTGCTCCTCGCCTTCGGCCTCAAATGTGACTAAAGTGGGTAAGATTTTTGGCTTATTGGCTTCCTCTGTGATAGCATCCTTAAGCAGGAGAAAAGGAAGTATGTTTACCGACTGTATACAATTACACCAATCATTTAGTATTAGAATTTAAAACTCTAGAAGATGCTACTGTACCTTTTCTTTGGCTGTGTGCAAACTGGTATGCAACCCATGATGCTTTCCATGAGGTTTACTTTTCACCTGAAGATAACGAGAAAGATCTGTAATATTTATTGCATGGTGAACACATTATCATATTATGTTTTTGACGTAAGATCTAGTCTTTGATCATTTTTACTCATCAATTTAAGAAGAAGAATAACTTTGCTACTCACAGACAGAGCAAATGTTGCTGCCAGTAAGCAAAGGAATATTAAGCAGGCCTTCATACCTGTAAGATCAAAATAAATAATTTAAAGCTTGGATAAATGATCAAAAAATGAATAACATGTGAGTTTTAAGATTTTGAAATCACAGCAGAATTGAATATCTGAGAAAATTATTACACTAAAGCCAAAAAAGCTGTTCATACGCTATCAATACATTCTACTCTGGCTTCTCCATTTTCACAACAAAGATGTGAACTTGGCACATCTTTCAAAGTGAAAACAACTGAATGCATCTGTATGCTGCCAGCACATTCATGATGAGCAGAGCTGTGGTTCCCAGCCTCCACTATCGCCAAGGTTACAGGCCTCTGATATGCGCCTCGCTCTCAAAAGTCACATTCAGAGCTAAAGTAAACAACAGAAGCTACCAGACTGGAAAAATTTGACTAAGTCCACAAACTTTTTGTGTCTCTGGAGCCCGACGACACAGACATTACCGGGTCTGTCTGGTAAAATAGCTCTCAGCACAGCTCTCAGACGTGAAAGTAATGCAGGAGAGAGGGTGTACACACCAACGTGATAAAATAGTCTTTATACTTTGAATAATTTAAAAGTTACCAAAGACACTACTATTACTATTCTATTACATGATTGCACCTTTTTTAATAAAAATTAATAGACATTATAAAAACACTTAGATATGATATTTGTCTAAATTATATGCACCAGATTAGTGCCTCAAAATATGGAGAATATATTAAATATTGCTGCTACTTTCTACAAAAATAACAAAGCATCGCCGTCAAAAGCTTAAAGCTGTGTCCCTAAGTAATCAAGCCAGCAGTCGCTACATACAGCAAGCCATAGCTTTAATGCAGTAACTAGTTAGTGAACAAGATGAATCTCAGACACACATCACTGTTTTGTTACATAGAAATTGAGTTGCAAAGCACTATTAATTTTAGCTATTTTATTGGTTTTTTTATTGCTGTAATTTTAATATGTTTGTCTGAAACAGGTCTGTCATGTAAAGGAGACATTGAACCTCAGCAGAACTACGTGTGTAAATAAAGGTTAAATAAATGAGACATGAAACCGTGTGCATCGCGGGAATTAGGATTTTACCTGAGGCTGGCAGTCGCAAGAAAAATGAGTAACCCGCACAAACAGCAGAGCGTGCCTGTGCTGAACCTGTGAAGATGTCCTTTTGTATTCAAGACAGTGCACACTCTGTCCACACAAACTAAGCATGCAACACACACACACACACAGACACACACAAAGTTTTTTTTCAGGGTTTAGGATGCCACTGCTAACTTTGGGAGGGCCTTTGGGCAACAGAGATAAAGAGAGAGGCGGACAAAGGGATCCCACTCCCACACTGAGCTTCTGTTGTGCGATCTACTTCAAAAAAAAATATGCAGTGCGTCTGTTTCCCAAAAAAATTTAAAAAAGAACGCTCCAGGGTTCATAACAGATTTTGACAGGTTTAATTTTTGTTACTGAAGATAAGCTCTTTAACTTGCATGCATGTATAGAGGGGTTCAGGAGAGACGCCATCTGTTAAACACATCTGGTTTGGGCCGCATTTCATCCAGTGGTGCTGGGGATCTTGTGAAAAATTAATGAAATTATGAACACAGAAAAGTGCTGACAGATTTTGATCTACTTCAAATGATCCCAAAAAACACTGCTAATGCAGTAAAAGCATGTCTGTATAAAAAGGCACGCTGTAGAACATTATGAACCTGTGGATAGTCCTCCCCAGACCTCAACATTATTGAAGCAGTGTGGGGTCATCTTGACAGAGAACAGAACAAAAGGCAGCCAACATCAAATAAAGAGCTCTGAATGTTCTTAAAGAAGCCTACTGGAAGACTGCTTAAAGAAATGACAAGATCGCTTGTCTAAGAGAGTTCAGACTGTGTTGGGGACTGAAGAAGGTTATACCAATTATTGACTTTCAAGCTTTTTAGAATTGTACAACCTGTGTTTTTGCGATGAGTTTATCATCTGCAGAAAAGCAGCAGCAGTACAGGCCTTGGCATGATGCTGATCCTGAGAGAAGGGTTTCATACTGAGAGAAACAGGGAGAAATAAGATGTTTTCATGTTTCTACTAGTGTGTTCTGTCAGGTATGTCTCTTTGTTCGTCAGCTGTATTCATCCATCATCATCATCAGCGAACAGAAAATCCATTATCAAACTCAAACTTCAGATTTCCATATGAGTTAGACAGAAAACCTCAAATCCCTGGTGAATAGACTCAATAAACAAATAAACAAGATTGTTCACTGATGCATCAAATGTTTGCTTTCATTTAAATATTTCAACAATCATTGGAGCATTCATTGAGCTTTGTACTGAATTTCTACAGCACACTTTTGGGGTATGTAGTGGAAATAACTGGATTATTTAACAAACACGTTTATAGATTTTTTTCACTTTTTGTTTGACATGAAATGTACCCCCTGGTAATGGGTGGATAAGTGTCATACTGAACATAATTCCTGGTTACTGTTGTTTGTGAAAATTTGAAAAGTACTATGAGCAGGTTGTTTATGGCAGAATGAACTCAGTCCAAACCAACATGACCACATTGTTTTAGGACAGAAACAATACATAATTATGGCCACTAGATGTCACAAAAACCCAAAAAAGTCTGTACTCTTAAATAGGCTAAGAAACTACAGTATAAACAGGGTTAATGATGAGAGTAGCAAGGATATAACAAATCAATCAAGAACTGCCGTTTTACCTTATTTAATTGATATTCAAAGAATCAACACACCAGCTTTAAACACAAGCCTTTTCACTGGAAAAATACACTGCTTTGTAACACTGTTCATCAAAGCTGGGAAGCACAAGCTTTGATTGATATTACATAATGTTGTAAATCAGTCAGTCAGTTCCACGAGGCATTGATGGAAAGATGCCCTCTCCTGATGAGGCTTATTTTACTATTCATCACTAGCTTGCATTACTGCACTGTTTCCCCTTAATTCGCAACTAATTAAAACATATTTAGGCAAAAGAAAGCAAAATACAAGAAAATTATTACACTGCACGCAATCTCAAGGGTCACACTGGTGCACCACCTCTCAATTAACAGTCTGACAAATGCCTAATTTCATTAAAAATATTAATACCACAGATGCAACCAATTCCTGGCTGACAAAGATAATTACATCATTAAAAGTTAAGTAACCATAGGGTGAACGTGCAGACACTGTTGACTGTCTGCGTATCACAACAAGCATCAATCATCTGCTCCTCCACTCCTCCCCTGTGGTTTTGGTGGATAGCGCTGGACTGGTGAACATTCAGTCTAATTACAGGTTTCTTTTGCTTAGCTGAAATCCAAAGTGAGGTTAAACAAGGAATTCTGTAAGCTTATTTTGGGCCTGGCCATATAAGTATATCCAGGAAGCGATTATATGCCACAGGATGGAAATATATAGAAGCCTTAATTTGTAACATACTGTACATGCTTAATGTTCCAAAAACACAATTTCCAATAACATCGTTTAGCAGTGAAGGCAAAACATGGTTTGTTTTTGTTTTAATAGACTGAATTAACATTGTACTTAGTCACGGTGCACGTGTGTATATGTGTGGGCGTGTGTGAGTATCTGAAGTTAATCCAGTTATGTGAAGTTGCCACAAGTTTTATGAAAGGCAGTGTTTAATTTTCCTCATTTAAACCAACTTTATATTGAAAACTTTATAGCCCTTGCACATGTACTACTTGTAACCTGCTCCATGTAATCCATCGGATGACAA